>WBZZ01000258.1:20000-47500 GCA_019918135.1 Paulinella micropora
TTCGACAGTCTAGTATAAACCGACAGAGCACTGTGGGTTTTATTCCGGGCTCAACAAGCGAGAAAGGGCACCCTGAGGGAACAGGATTGTGCTTCCCGTCGCTATTTCGGCATATGACTAGATAGATAGATAGATAGATAGATAGATAGATAGATAGATAGATAGATAGACAGATAGATAGATAGATAGATAGATAGATAGATAGTTAGATAGACAGAAAGATATGTTTAAGCTATGGGCGTGGCATAGCTTTAAAAGCCATGAGCCTCCAATACTACCCCCGGACAGGATTTCTCAGGCAATTCACAAGCTGCACACCAACCATCCGCTCGGGTTGGTGCCCGTGCCCAGTTCAAGCCGAAAGGTAGCCGAGCTCTTGAACTGTACAGAACAGACACTAAAAAGACTCTCCCAGGAGCGTATGCCATAAGGAGATGATGGCCACCCACGCCGAGGGTTCACGCTCGTTGTGAGTCACCTTCTACAGCCTCGACTTCATCACCCCTTTGCATCGCGGCCCCGGTCGGGAGTTGGTCGCCTGTTAGTCCTGCGCTGCGCGCGATCAACGGTGGCTACAAAACCGTCAATATTGGAGATAGTTAGATCTCAATCCCAGTGGTAGAGACCGTTTCCAGGAACAGACAGATAGGTAGAAAGAAAGAAAAACAAAGAAAGAAAGAAAGAAAGAAAGAAAGAAAGAAAGAAAGAAAGAAAGATATATTTGGTCTATCAGCTCTGCATATCCGAAGACATAGGCATCCAACCCGCCGCCAATCGGAGACTGGGTAGCGGGCTGGGAAGGAGCACTAAGCTCCGAATTTATGCAGTCTGACGGTTCTACGCGTGTCCTCTTGTAATGGTGAGGTCATTGAGTGTCTGGCACGGAGTTGGGACTGGAAGAGTTATCGGGCGCACGGTGGGATTGGTCGCGAGATCGATTGGAAACAAAGTAACTCCTGATGTCCTGCTGGCCGTCTCGATCGGCAGCGGGCCTCAGAAGGCGGGCCAGCTCTTTGCCTCGGGTTTCGTAGGCGTGTTGGACAAAGAATTGGATATGTGCATCCGCGCTCGGGCACGGAATGCGCTGTCGCGTTGGGGCCACCAAAATGAACGTGCTCATTTCTGTTTCCGAGCCCTCATCGGATAATCCTGATAAGAACTGGCCACAGCTGGGCTTGCCCTTGCGCTCGCAAGTGCAACCTGCCCTGATCATTTCCATCATGAGATCCCTGTCGCTACCGTACCGATAACAGTCAAGGAGGAAATGTTCTACCGTTTCTTCTGCTCATAGAAAGATAGATAGATAGATAGATAGATAGATAGATAGATAGATAGATGGATAGATGGATAGATAGATAGATAGATAGATAGATAGATAGATAGATAGATAGATAGATAGATAGATAGATAGATAGATAGATAGATAGGTAGATAGCTTGCCAGTGTCAGGCGGCTGTGGTCCAGGAGGCTGGTCAGTTCGGGCCGCAGCGCGGGGGCGGCCGGGCCATCAGACAGCACAGGCAGGGGGAACACGCCAGTCAGAGCCCACCGAGCCAGACGGGCCACCAGCAGCCCGAGCAGGGGGCGAGTACACACCTACCATGCATACAATATTTTCAGTGTATACAATACAAAAACAATACGTAGTATGAATACATACAATACATGCAAGACATACAAGGCATACAAGACCTACAGTACCAGCGGCAAAAGCCCCGCGCGATCTCCCCACCGGCCCTTGCTCTCCTCTCCCCACCGGCACTTGCTCTCCTCTTCCCACCGGCACTTGTACTCCTCTTCCTCACACTGGTCACTCCTGCCGTCCACATCGTGCGCAAGTATGTACATACGTACGTATGTATGTATGTACGAATGTATGTATGTATGTATGTATGTATGTTTGCATACTCAAATCCATCAATCCAAAAATACATACATACATACGTAGATGATAGATCTATGCATACGTGTTGCGCATGGCAGCGGGGTGCAGACTCGCGGCCCGGTACTCAGCAGGCAACACTGATCACAACAACACATACATCACATGCACACACACACACACACACACACACACACCGTTAAGGGTGCGGATGGTTTTGTGGCACGTTGAGGCTAATTTGACTGAAACTAAAAAAAGTTTACGGAAATCTACCCATAATATAAAAATTATTTATCTATATCAATGCCATGGATGGGGAAGAGACATAAAGATGCAAACGGCATTTGAGCAGATAAAATGGCAGTAGATCGGAAACATAACCACAAAATTTTCGTGCGTATGCAAGCATATGCAGACAGTTAAAATTCACTGGTTAGGAAAAGCATACGCAAAATACGATATTCAAAACCATCCGCACCCTTAAGTAAGTAAGTAAGTGTCTATTTGATCTCATCAACACTTACATACTTGACACAAGAAAGCAACCATGTATGTATGTATGCGTGTATGTAGATATGCATGCATACAAGTGAGTCTGCACGCATGCATACGCTCCTCTATGCTTGCATGCGTGCATCTATACACCTACATAATATATGTATATGTGTAGCTATAGTGTGTATCTGTGGATCGAACCATTCATTCAAACAATTTTTATGAAAGCAATTAAAACATTTAGTTAGTAGCGCACAATCATTCAAAGCAAATCTTTCCATACACACAGGACATTCTTTTGTTGATGCTGTAGCATTTAAATACTTTTGATCAATCATGAATTCATCCACAAGTATTTTTTCATAGATGAGGCGATGAAAAGATGAAGTGGAATGATGATCATAAGACTGTGCATGCTGATCAAGAGACATATCTTCGTTTTGGTTCACTAAGTTACTATCATCACGAAGAGGAGGAGGAGAATCAGAAAAATTGGAAACCCTACGACTAGAGCGTGATGAGTGTGATGATGAGTAGTGAGAGGGACGAGAAGAAAAGGAAGAGGATGATCGGGAGGAGGAACTAGGGGCAGAATCAGAAAAATTAGAGGCATGATGATTAGAGCGTGAGGAATGTGATGATGAGTAGTATGGAGAGTGACGAGAAGAAGAGTAGGAGGATGATTGGGAGTAGGAACGATGATAGTGATGTCGAGGAGGAGGAGAAGAAGCACGATAAACTGATCGTGAACGACGCAAATTCGAAGAGGAACGTGAGGAGGAGGAATAATGATAATATGAAGAGGAACGTGTATGATTAGAAGAGGATCGTGGAGGAATAGGTATTATGAGAAGGGGAACGGTAGGAGGAGGAATGAGAAGAAGAAGAAGAGGAAGAAGAAGAAGAAGAAGAAGATCTATTTTGGTGTTGCTGTTCACACCACTCTCTAAATTCAGGGCTGAGTTCAGTAGGAGAAGAGGAAGAAGAAGAAGAAGAAGAAGAAGAAGAAGAAGAAGAAGAAGAAGAAGAAGAAGAAGAAGAAGAAGAAGAAGAAGAAGAAGAAGAAGAAGAAGAAGAAGATGACGAGGAGGAACAAGAAGAATAAGAGGAGGAGGAGGAAGAAGAAGAAGAAGAAAAAGAAGAGAAGGAAGAAGAAGAAGAAGAAGAAGAAGAAGAAGAGGAGGAGGAGGAGGAAGAAAAAGAAGAGAAGGAGGAGGAAGAAGAAGAAGAAAATGAAGATGAGGAGGATGAGGAGGAAGATGAGGAAGAAGAAGATAAGGAGGAGGAGGATTGGGAGGAAAAAGAAGAAGAATAAGAGGGGGAGGAGAAGGATGGGGAGAAGAAGACGAAGAAGAAGAGGAGCAGGAGGAGGAGGATGGGGAGGAAGAAGACGAAGAAGAAGAGGAGCAGGAGCAGGAGGATGGGGAGGAAGAAGAAGAAGAGGAGGAGGAAGAAGAAGAAGAAGAAGAAGAAGAAGTAGATGATGATGATGATGATGAAGAACCAGAATAAAGAAAAGCAGAAGCAGGAGGAGAACCAGTCTGAATAAATCAAATGATAAATATCAGGAGAAAGAGGACGAGGAAGAGTGGGTGTGGGGGGAGATAGAGTGAAGATGATGAAGCGGATGATGATAACGAAGATAATAATTATTCATAATTCCATTCTTTCAGGTGAATTTCCAGCAATGCTGGATGGTACAATTGTACCCAATTAATAAAATAAGGAGAGGAAGCCAACCGGTGCGCTAGAAATCGTACAAACTGTGGTGAATAACAAGATGAAGGAGGGGGGGGGGGGGGGAGGAGAGGAAGAAGTAGATGGAGAGGCAGAAGACGAAGAAGACGAAGAAGAAGACGATTCGTTAAAAAAAATATGTTTTAAGAAAAATAATGAAAACATTATTTTGTAGTAATTTTCATTATCATTACTAAATGTATAGTAAATCATTATTATGACTTAATAAAAAAAAATACTAAATACATTAGTTTTAATCATACACAAAACATACTAGTAGAGAGTAACAGAGAAAGATAGAAGAGAGAGAAAGTATAGGAGAGATAGAATCAAGAGAGAGCATCAAGCAAATTTGTTTAAATAATTTATTACTTATTGCTAGTTAGGTGTCACCGCTAACCACATTCTTTTAAGCAACAGCTCATTGCTGATTGTGGCACCCCTAGCCACATTATTTTAAGCAATGCATTTCTAGTCACCACGTTTATGTATTATTTAGTGGCACCTGGAACCACAGTGGAAGGTGACGATTTTTTCGTGCTTCACGTGCAATAGTGAAATGACTGAGGTGATCATCGAAAATAAGTTGCAGTGTGGAGAGGTCAAGCAAGTTTCAGTGAATGACAATATTATAATGACAATTTAGAACCGTTTACGAATTCAATCAACTTGTATTAACTTGCGCAGACAACGAATGAATCTGAACCAATGAAACCGGTAAGGGATGCTTTCTTCTCTTTTTATAACTCTCTCTATCTCTCTCTCTCTACCTTTCTCTCTCTCTACCTTTCTCTTTCTCTCTCTCACTCTCTCTCTCTCTCTCACTCTCTCTCTCTCTTTCTCTCTTTCTTTCTGTCTCTCTCTCTTTCTCTCTCTTTCTCTCTCTGTCTCTCTCTTTCTATCTCTCTCTTTCTATCTCTCTCTCTACACCCCTCTCTCTCTCTCTCTGTCTGTTTCTCTCTCTTTCTCCCTCTCTCTCTCTCTCTGTCTTCTCTCTCTTCAGCTTTCTCTCTTTAGCTCTCTCTCTCTTTTCTCTCTCTCTCTGCTTTGTCTCTCTCTCTCTCTCTCTCTCTGTCTCTATACACCTCTCTCTCCCTCTCTCTGTGTTACATATATACATACATAAGTACATACATAAATACGTACATACATAAATACTTACATACATGGGTACATACATACATACATACATATATATGTTACATACATACATACATACATATATATGTACGTACATACGTACATACGTACATACATACATACATACGTACATACATACATACATACACATATATCATACACACATACATACATACGTACATACGTACATACATACCATACATACATACGTACATACATAAACATACATACATACATATGTACATACACACACATACATACACACATACATACACACATACATACACATATATCATACATACACATACATACATACGTACATACGTACATACATACCATACATACATACGTACATACATAAATGCATACATATATGCGTACATACATACATACATACATACATACATACATACATACATATATACATACGTACATACACACATACACACATACATACATACATACATGCATACATACATACATACATACATACATACATACGTACATACGTAACACATTACACACCACACTAAAGTGAATGGGGGGGGGGGGGGGGGCGTTAGCATACATAGATACATACATACATACATATATACATAAGTACATACGTACATACATACATACATATATACATACGTACATACGTACATACGTACATATGTACATACGTAACACACCACACTAAAGTGATTTGGGGGGGGGGGGGGGGGGGCCCCCCCCCTTTCTCTCTTTCTCTCTTTCTCTCTCTTTCTCTCTCTTTCTCTCTCTTTCTCTCTCTTTCTCTCTCTTTCTCTCTCTTTCTCTCTCTTTCTCTCTCTTTCTCTCTCTTTCTCTCTCTTTCTCTCTCTACCTCTCTCTCTCTCTCTCTATCTCTCTCTGTCTGGCTCTCTCTCTCTCTCTCTGGCTCTCTCTCACACACGCACATACATACATATATACATGTAATATAACATACTTACACACATACATACATTTACATATACGTACATACATATGTACATGTATATACATACACATAAACACACTTACACATATACATATATATATACGTACATACATCTATATAACATAATACATACACACATTAACCCCCTTCCCCCCCCCCCCCCCACCTCCCCCTCTCCAGCCCCCTTCTCACTCTCTTTCTTTCTCTCTCTCTCTCTCTCCTATCTCCAGTTAGTGAAGCAGGCGATGGAGGGTTTGCAAGTGGCGCTTTCACAGTTGAAAGTCATGGCTGCAAATTTGTGGGTGTTGTGGCTGATTGCGTGGGCACCCTCTGCGCCAGTGGGTGTTACTGTGCCAGAACAGGATTGTATTACAAGCTTTGATTTAGCCTTAAAGCATTGGCTGGATGCAAAATTGGATACTGAGTTTGTGCTGCCGATAAAGGATAATTTTCTCACAAGAACCAAGGTGCGCCTTATGCGATTGGCCAGTCGCTTGCGGTATCTCCAACTTCATGCACCGAATGTAGTGAAGGATATGTTGACTTGAGTTTCGTTTGGTCAAAGCTTGTTGATGAAGATAGTGCCCACTATGGAAAGAATTTTATTGGACGAACCTACAACAACCTGGCAAGATGTTCAAGCCTTTATCACACGGGAGATTGCAAAACGAGATTCCAGCCAGGTAGAAGGAATGGTCGAAGTGAAAGAGGCGGTTGGTACATCTGAGACAGGACTTGGTCGGCCCGGGATACAACCTATTTATTACCAAGTTTTAGGTCAGGGTCCTGTAAAGGCAGCTTCTGTTGATCGGTTTGAGGCAAGCGCGCTCTTGGAAGCGTTGGACCGTGGCAGTGATGGCAACTTAGCAGAGGCAGCAGCAGTTGTAAAGTCACAATGGCGAGTGTTTGCAAGAAGAATGATGCCAAGGGGTTTGGACTGTTCGCCACCAACAACTGGACCTCGCAGTCAAGTGAGTGTCCAGAAATCATTGACGTGAACACCCTTCAAGATTGTTTGCACTATACTGAATGCGTCTCACTAGAACGAACATTATCCACAGCAGGGCTGCAGTTTTACCCCCGCCACCATTCTCTTTGTCGATGGAACTGGTTTGACAGGTGGAAAGAGTGCTTATAGAAGCATTTCGTTCCTTCCCAGCAGTTCATCAGATACGTCAACAGGTCTCGGGGTGCCAATGCTACGTATCGATTTTTTCATAATGGAGTGATGGTGAGAAGCATGAGTCAACACCTGGTGAAGTCTGGATTGACGCAAGAAACACTTGAGTCGATACTATGCCAGAAAGAGCGTGTTAGTCTTGCTGGCAAACTATTGGAAGTGCTCAAAAAAGGCAAGTGGGAGATAAAGATTGTGGCACTGAGGAGAATCAGACGTGCAGAAGAAATTACATTCGATTACCAGAAACAGTTAATGAATCTCCGCCACAAGAAGACCATTTCAGGTATTCATGCGTTGAATCTGAAGTCTTTGGAGGATGTAAAGCGGTCGCGAGAATTTTGCCTGTGTTATCATGGGGGGGGATGGTTCAACCGCTAGTATCGCGAGCTTCAACAAGAGAAGGAGGATAAGGAGGAGGAGAAGGAGGAGCAGAAGGAGGAGGAGGAGAAGGAAAAGGAGGAAGAAATGCTTTCTCTTCAAGTGTTTCAGGCCTTGTTCTTTTGTCAGAAGCCGCCGTTTCAGCTACCGATTCGTTGAAGTCTGTGCGGCTTACAAGTATTCCTTTTCTCACCCGTTTGGTTCTTTCTATCTATTTTGTGTTTGTCAGGGGCAAATTCGTTGTCTACGAGTGCTTCCTCCTCTTCGGATGTGGCTCGGCCGATGACTGGTGTTTCTGTGTGTGTGTGTGTGTGGGGGGGGGGGGGGGGGGGGGAGGCAATGGGAAGAGAATTGGGGGGAGGCGAGGTGTGTGCGTGTTGGGGGGGGGGGGGGGGGAGGGAATGCATGTTGCATGTTTGTGTCTGTGTGTTTGTGTTTGGTGGTGTGTAGCCCCGTCGTCTTCGAGTGCATCTTCCTCTTCGCGCGTGGGTCGTCAGAAGACAGGTGGGGGAAGGGAAGGGAAGGGAAGGGGATGGGAAGAGAATTGAGGGGAGGCAAGGTGTGTGTGCGTGTGTGAGGGCGGGGGGGGGGGGGGGGTGTGGAGGGAAGGGAGGTGAACAGAAGGGAGGGGAGGGGAAGCGAAGAGAAGGGATGGGAGGGGAAGGGAAGGTGAAGAAAAGAGAGTGGATTGAAAGAGAAAGGGGAGGATGGTTGTATGTCTGTCTAGTATGTGTGTGTGCGTGTGTCTGTCTGTAGCCACGTCGTCTACGAGTGCTTCTTCCTTTTCAAAGGCGTCTCCGCAGAAGAAAGGTGGGAGGGGGGGGGGGGGGCAAGGGAACAGAATGGAGGGGAGGCAAGGTGTTGTGTGTGTGTGTGTGTGGGGGGGGGGGGCAGGGAACAGAATGGAGGGGAGGCAAGGTGTTGTGTGTGCGTGTGTGTGTGTGTGTGGGGGGGGGGGGGCAAGGGGAGGCGAAGGGAAGGGAGAGGGAGGGAAGGGAAGGTGAAGAGAAGGGAAGGAAGGGGAAGGGAATGGATGGTTAAGAGAAGGGAGGGGAGGGGAAGCGAAGAGAAGGATGCAAAGGGAAGGGAAGGGAAGGTGAAGAGAAGGGAGGTGAAGGAAAGGGAAGGGAAGTGATATGTCGTATGTTTGTTTGTGTATGTAGGTGTGTGTGTGTTGTGTGTGTAGCCGCATAGTCTAGGACTTATACGAGTGTCCCTGACAATTGGTCTCAGGAAAAACGTGCAGATATCTTGTCGCAGCCGTGGCTTTGCGACCAAAAGACGTTACTCGTCTCTATGTTAACTAAGTAAGTAATAGATAATTAACATAGGATATCAAGTACTAAGGGAATTCATGGTATCCTATTTACTTACTTAGGTACCCATTTTTAGATAAAAAATCTTCAGCTGGGGATGCGCAGCCTGACTGGAGAGCGCCGGAAGAGCTTTTAAGTTGCTTAGCAGGGCATCTGTACAAAAGGATATACGATGTTAATGGAGAAGCTTTCACGCAGGTACTGTTTAACACTCATGTATGGGAGTCAATTACTGAAACTCATCGGTGGCGGTTGGAAGCATCGGTTGTCTTGAAGAGACAAGAGCTAGATAAAAAAGGGAGGCAATTACAGTCTGTATAGGTCAACCAAAGTTATTCCATTTCAGTTTGCATGTTCCTTGTCTGCCGAAACAAAGGAGAAAATTCAGTGGAAAGATGATCAATTTTTTCTGCGATGGGATCCAGCATATAACATGAAAGATTTCGTCTCGGTAGCGGAAAACCAAGGTTTTCACCTTTATCGACATTGGGTATCGGATATTCGAGGATGTTGATGTTAATGAGGATAAGTTAGTGTGGATACAGAAGACAGCACAAAAAATCATTGGCAGCACCAAACCTAGTTTGGGTGCTACCTCCAACCAGATCACGTTGGATCTTTATGGGTATGGTGCATTGAATGATGATCGGTTTGTACCGAATTAAAAGAACTTCAGGAAACGTTGATCGCGATGGGGGCAAAACTTGCTAGGGAGTGGGAGACATGCAGCACCGTAGTGCCCTCCGGGTTCAGACTGAAGCTGGGGTGATTCAGCAGTTGACGAATTGGGGCCCTAAGGATGGAAGAGGAAGTGATGTGTGTGCACCAGAACATAAGTGGAAGTTCGTGCGGAAAAGTGAGCATGAGCCGTACCGCCCTAAAGGTTCAGAGGATGCTGAGTTTGATACTTCAACTCATCAGGGATGAATACTAATATGTATATGTCCCCAAAACTTAAAAAATACAGGTTTGTGATTTTGAGTTTTTGTCTTCTACAGATATTGACAGATTACACAAAGTTGGAGAAATACGTTTAATGATAATACAAAACGACTTATCTATTCACCTGTGTAAGAAATAACTCTCAAGCTACAAAATATTATATTTTCATGTTTCGACAAGGAAAAAATAGTTGATTTTCTACTAGCTAGTTTGAGCATACAAGTAAAAGTATTAAAAGATATTTTGTACAAAAGATGAAAAACACTCAAAGTTACCATGTATATATTTAGATAGCTATGATATGCTTTCTGCTAAAAGATATTTGATGCACTCAGTGAACCCTCCCCTCTGAGCTTTTTCCTAGGTTGGCCGGACCAGGACAAAACACCGTGGAAGCAGGGGAACTTAATTGCATTTTTTCCAGCAAAAATGGTGTCAAAAAAGTAGAAAAAAAATCGTTCGTTTGTAAAGGGAACTTGATGTACAACAGTACGGTTTTCAACAATAGCTTCCTATTGCCATGCCATATGAGCCTATAACAAGGAAAAGTAGCTACTATCACTCTGCACAACTTTATTTAAGTTGTACCTATTGTTGTGTATGGGAACAAAAATGGTGGGACGCCTATCGTTTGCTATACGAGAATCATCAACAAATCATGTTTTCCTAGTTAAATGTCATACTTATGAGGGTGCTGCACCATACTTTTGAAAGAAATGACGAATAATAAAGATAAAAAAAATCATGTGTGAAAATTCTTTAAAATTTGAAATTTAAATTTTTAAAATTTAAAGATTTCGGGTCCGGCAGAGCCGACGTGTGATAGATTTAGATAGAGAGGTGTTTGGGCCCGCAGGGCATGTGTACCTGAAGCAGTAGGGGGGGCACCTACGCCAACCACCGCGCTGCCGACCCCGCCTCGCAGCGCTGTCGCGCTGCGAGGCGGGGTCGGCAGCGCGGGGTTGGCGTAGGGTGCCCCTTTGCAGTTTAAGACACTTAATTTTAAACTAACACTATAGTCTTTAATAATAATGACTTTCACTAGCCCTGTAAATAAACAGAAAGTATGATGTATTCATTAGGTATTTCATTATTTCTTCGTAGCCTTTCGAGAACGACCTACTGACTCTTCCGAAAATTCATGGCGAGCCCTTTTCGGGGTCGAACGCTGCTTTTCTATAGCAGTGACTTCTCGAGCGAGATAAAGCGCAAAATGTGTGATGTCCTTCACACCATAACCACCTTGATGGCATAAGCGCTGATCAATAGCTTTCAAATCACCTGGCTGGGGGGTAGCAGATTCTGGTTGAAGACAACCAGGTTCTTCTGACCCCAAGAACTTCATACTATCAACGTAATCACTGAATCCCTTAACATTCGCAAAATCTTCATAATCATCTGAACGAATTTCTTTTGCATTTAGCTCTTGCAGACACTGCTGAAACCCATCTGACTTTTCGATGAAAAAGTTTGTTTGGTCGTGAGCAATTAATGTTTTGGGGATTAGCAACGCTTCTGAAGCCATCTTGCCGAATGGCGAATCAATGCTACAACACCCACAAGATGCTAAATCAGCATCAACTGCTAGTTCGCTCTGTGCACGTGCCCCTTGAATCTGTGCTACCTTGCTTGACTGTGATCTTCCCTTTCTGCCGTTTCTGGACTGCGGTACTGGATAATATAGATTAACCCCAACCAATGGACCAAACTTTGCCTCCCCGTCCCAATGCCATCATCAGTTTTAAGACTTTCAAGTATTGGAATCATCTTTTATTATCATAAATTAAAGCTCCACCAAAGGATTTTTGTTTATTTTGCCTAGAAGCTACAAACCAAAAAGTGTGTTTTCACAACTTCACCTGTCTGACTACACATGCCTGTATATTTTTTCCTGGACCTTGCTCCTACAGTTTTTTGTTGTAATAATGTCTCCCTGATATATACTTACGATAGATGCAAAACTATTGAAATAGGGATGTGCCTGCTTCATTTTGGAGGCAGGTAAGTCCAAGATGTCGGAATGTCAAAAAAGTTTTGACTAGTTTTCTTCTAGGTTTCATATGTTTTTTAGCTCCCCTTCCCCCAGAATTCAAGCTATAGTGTAGTTGAACCCCCCAACTCGTTTATGAGCTATAGGAGCAGTAATTCTTTTCATAATAAATTTTTGTCACAAGTTTACTTTTTCATCTGCCCTTGAGGGACTGTTTTCCTGCCAACACTGTGTTTCTCAGAGATGTTGAAAATTTTCCGAAATTCGATCAAATTATTTATTAAGACGTATTGTACAACGTTCATAGTTCAAAAGCTAATAAAATAACAAACAAATACAGATTCTTTAATCATAATCGTGGTTGTAAGTAAAACATTTGTTAACCACATTGATATAGAAAAAAAATTGCTCCCGACCTGTCTTTTCCCGAATTTTTTCCACACGTAATGGTGCTTTTTTTCACAACTTCAATTACAGATTTCTCAAAAACTATTAAAGATAAGCATGTGCTCACCATAGTGAAATATTTCAAGAAGTATATGAGGAATCCTATGCGTAAATAATCAATTCAAAAAAGTCAAACCCCTCACTAAGGACTTTGCCCTTATCATGAATTTACATATGCGGGTAAGTGAGTTCACAGAGGACGCATGGGAGACGAATAACTTGAACAGTGTGTTTTTGTATACAACTCTTCAAGTAGGCAGATACAACGAACTCTTAATAAGAACACTATGGCTGCTTTGAGTCCTGACTCAGGATGAGCAGGTGAAATACAAGTAAATAGTAGAGAGGTCACTTCGTTTGTTTACATAATCTCGAACTCATTGCAGGCTTGGGTGCAACATACGATCAAGTGTAGAACGTAAATTGTGAGGTCTCCCTTTCTCAAACGGATAGTGTCGCGAGTCTTCAAGTAAACAGTCATAAACGGATAGTCGTCGGGTTGTTGGACTTGAAAACTCCCAAATCGATCTGGGAAGCCTCAAGGCGAAAATGACTGGCAACATGTAGACGAGTTAGATATTGTGTTTTTCCCGTTCTTGTTCACAAATTTACCGTAAAAGCATTTTCACGGGGAAATCGGGGAAAAGATAATACGAACAGGAAAAATTGCAATAGCTGAAAAGAACTTTGAATTGATCGTTTGAAATCATTTCTGAACGAAATCGAAAACTAGTTAGTGAAGTCGAAACGTCGTGCAGAGGAGAATCTAATGAACATGTCAAAAAGAGTGTCTTATCAACGGTAAAGTTTTGGCCGGTCGTTAAGGTGCTCAGTCTGATAGCACCCCCGCCCCAGACCTAACGGTTGAGTTGAGTTGCGTACAGAATGAGTGATTAACGAACGAAGTATATTGTCTCACTTTTAAAAAAAATCAAAAGGAAAAAGAGAGGTGGGTGGATCTCTTAAACCATTGGAGAGTAGAAGAGTGGTGCGTCTATACTTGCGCAACGAGGAGGATGATCAGCCGGGGCCGGATATCCATGATTTGCAGCGGGACTGGCACAATTGAGGCGCAGTAGGGAGCGGTGATATCGGGAGGCGATGTCGAGCCGCAGAAAATTAGGTGGCCGGGATCACAAAGCCGAG
This sequence comes from Paulinella micropora, assembly GCA_019918135.1. NCBI lineage: Eukaryota > Cercozoa > Imbricatea > Euglyphida > Paulinellidae > Paulinella > Paulinella micropora. The sequence goes on from WBZZ01000258.1 coordinate 33,600, forward strand.
ATGAACCAATGAAGCACCAAGTATGCCTTGCCGATATAACCACTGAGGGGTTCAAGTTCGGTGAGAATAATCGTTGACCTGCAGGCACAAGAGGCGATCAAGGACTTACATGGGTAGGCCGATCATGGCGTAATATTTCTAGGGACGATGACGATTCAAGTGGAAAAGGCGCTGGGCGGGAGGGCGGGTGAAGCCATTACGATGGGTAAAACCCATTTAAAAGTGATAGGGGGTGGCTACTCCTTGGACTGAGCTTGCTTGCCCTTCTGGAAGACATGAAGCGGGAAGGATTCGCCGGTGATGAGGGTACCTCGAAGACGCTTAAGAACGTTAGCGGAGAGTCGGCCTTTGTCCTTGATCTTTTTGAAGGGACGCCATGCGATGTGTCGATGAAAGACTTGATCGTTGGTGATATCGAAGAGGAGGGGCTTCCAGAAAATCAGGGGTTTACTCCAACTGTGAATGGTAGCTTTGTCCTTTGTGTATTCGTAGATGGGGCGGAAGAGGGGGTTGGTGTCCGAGGTGATACCAAGCTGATGGACCACGAGGTCATCCTCCTCGTCTTCCGGATCCTCGTCCAAAACAGTGCCAAGTTTGACTTGGTTACGGTCGATGAAAGCAATGACTTCACCAGTGGTGTAGTTGACAGGGTCGTCATCGTAGTCGTCCACTGCAACTGGGTTGAGCGGGGCGACGCCATCAGTGGGGGCAGTGTACGGAGAGAGATGTGAACGGTCGATCCGTTTCAATATCCTATTGGTCTTGAGGTGGCGGAGTTTAAAGCAGTTAGAGTTGACCTGCTCTAAAATCGTGTAGGGGCCGTCGAACTGAAGAACAGACGAGGCGGGGATGCCCTGCTTTGAGGGTTTAGGGCGGTAGACGGTGACGGTGTCGCCAACCTTCCACTCCTTAACTGCTTTTCGGCGGCCCTTGTTCTTCTGAGCAACAGATCTGGCGCGAGAGACGTCTGTGTACGTGCTGATATACGCCGTGACTGCAGCGCGAGCGTGGCGTAGTAGTTCGATCTGCTCTGAAGATTGAAGCGAAAGCGTAGAGGAAGCGTCGAGAGCGGCGCTTGAGGCGGAGGCGCGAGCAGTAATGATCTCCGAGGAATCGAAAAAGTCCAGTGTGCACCGAGGTTTGCGTGCCAACATACCCTCAAAGGCGGTTGTACCTGTATCCGTTGACACATAGGTGTTATGGGCGAAGGAGAGGGACGGGATGATGCTAGGCCAGTTCGATTTGTCTGCCTTGGGTAGAGATTGAATTGCGGCGGATCACCTTGTGCGTGCATTCCATGAAGCAGAGTTGGTGGTGTGAGTAGGGTGCGGTGGTCAGCCAGTCGAGGCTGGCCTCACTGCAGAAGAGTTTGACTAATGTACCTACAAACGAGCTGTGGTAATCGGAGAAGATGGACTCCGGAAAACCAAAAATGTATGCCCATCGGTTGAGGATGATCTCAACTGTTTCTTCGGCTGTGGTAGAGATGCAGGGGATGAATTGAAGAAATCCTGAGAAGAGATCGATGATCGTCAGGATATATTGAAAAACAACGCCCGGAATGCCGACGTGCATAATATGATCGATGCCGATGTCTTGACCTTGACTGCTCCACTTCAGCGAAGAGTAGCGGCCGTGGTTGAGAGTCAGGCGGGCGTGGACCAGTTGGCAAAAGTGGCAGTCGCGGAGGGCGGCGAGGACATCAGCGTGCATAATATCCGTGCCGTCAGTACGGAACCAAATGTAGCGCTCCTTGATGAAAGGGACGAGCGTCGGCGTTTTGGCGTGGTTCTGCATCAAGTGCCCGGCATAGTTGATCAGCGGGCGGCGCAGCTCTTCTGGAATGTAGATCTTCAGTGTTGACTGTTTTGCGTCGGCGAGGACGGCAAGGCCCTGACGAAGGGTCAATTCTGTTGATCCGGCGGAGACGGTAGAGACGTCATCGGTCCAGAGAGGGGCTGTGAGAGTGTCTTGTCGTTGTGCGTCCATGATTTGTTGGCGCGTGACGCGGGGAGCGTGTGAGGTAGCGACAAGAGGGTATATGGAATGTTGTTCCATGCCGAGGCCAAAGACTAGCCACACTAAGTTGTCGTCAAGAAATAAAATCTTACGACACGTCTCGACGGCCTCCTGTGGGAGTGTATCGTCCGGGACGCAGTGGACGAGGTCTTGCGGCATGAGCAGGGCAAATGGCTTACGAAGGGCGAACATGTCACGCGCGACGGCCGGAGAGCGTTCAGCGGAGGGGATGACAATAGCTAGGTCACACGGGGCTTGAATGCTTCGTAGTGTTGGGCCAGCGCGGATGATGCGGCAGGAGAGAGACTTGAGTTTCGTTTCCAAAGCAGCATGTGTGCCTTCGACGGCGAGCCAGAGAGTAGAGCCTGCTTTGGGCAGTGGAATGGTTGCGAGGAGCTGTAGGGTGGCTTCGGCTTCACTGATGAGAGTCGGGGCGCCTGGGCTTATGCAGGGGACACGGGACAATCCATCCGGAAGGAGGTTTTGTTTACCGGGGAGGTATTCGACCTTAAAGCGGATCGTCTGGAGATTTTCCAGAACCCATCCGACGACCATGGGGCTGCGAGCGTGCCATAACCACAAGAGTGGCCGGTGATCGGAGTGAGTTCGTGGTCGCTTGCATCGATGTAGTAGCGGCACTGTTGAACTCCGTAAATAACGCCGTAGGCTTCTCGCATGTAGGTCGCCCAGCGGGTTTGCGTGTCTGTGAACTTGAGAGAAAAGTATTGGATAACCGGGGCGTCGCGGTCAGAGCCAGTGTGAAGGGCACACCCGATGCCTATTTGGCTAGCATCCGTCCGAAGGCAAAGATGGTGAGAAGACTCGTACTTGGCCAGGACAGGAAGCGTAGTAAGCACGCGGCGGAGCTTCTTCATACATTTCCGCTCTTCCCGATGGAGGTAAGGTTGACCTGCTGGTCGGGCGTGAGTGGACTTGAGCAAGTTCGTAAGAGGTGATACAAGGCGGGAGTAGTCTGGGATGTGAGCCTGTATGAAGTTGGTCATACCCAGAACGGATCGAACTTCAGACACATTTGGAGGGATCAGCCATTCGGAGGATTGCGTCGATCTTCGCTGTGTCAGCGGCGATACCCTTCTTACTACATTTCTTGCAGAGTATTGTCAGTTCATGGTATCCCAAGCGGAGTTTGCGCGCCGATCCATGAAGGCCGAAGGTGTCCATGCTTGAGAATATACCACGAATTTGGTTCAGGTGTGTCTGAAAGTCGTTTGCACCAGCGGTAACGTCGTCGAGATAGGCGTCTGCAGTAGAAATAGCTGGGGGCGGCTTGTTCCAAAAGGGGAGTGGTTGGAATGACTTCTCAATCGCACGTTTGAAATCGCCGGGGGCACGATGTACACCTTGAGGCATAAAGTTGGGGACCAATAGACCTTGAGATGTCCACACGGCTAAAACATCTCGGCTGTCATCGTCCGGGTTCAGGCGAAGGTGGGAGAAGCCGTCTACCATGTCGATGGAGCTGAGATAGTGCCAGCCGGCGAATCGTTCTCGGTAATGATCCGGGTTTGGGAGACCTGGGACTAGGAGATGAAGGTTGTCATTGGACATGCGATAGTCGTAAACGTTCCGAATGTCTCGAATGACTTCTTTTCGCGATATCCTCGAATTTCCCGACCGGGCAACTGCGGCTCGCCCATGCGCATTGAGGGGAGGCGTAGCTCCATGTGCCGGCGCTGAGGACGTCCGTAGCCCAGCTAGAAAGATATTTGCCCACTGCCGGAGTCCAGCGCGGGCATGGGACTGCAACTGGTTTGGCATTCGGCTTGAGTCGAAGGGACACGACAGTATGTTTGTAGATACCTGCCTTGTCTTGAAAGATGTGGTTGAATTCGCGGACGAGGGCCCAGAGTTGGTCTTGTTGGGGTTTGGTGAGGCTTGGATCGACTGCTTCAGAGGGAAACTTAGGACCTGTCGGTGAAGCTTTTTGTTCCGCTCGCTTGGTTAGGAAGTCGCGGCAAAGTCTTACAGAGATGAAGAACCACGGGGTAGGATGGGGTCCCTGGACTGTTGATGCCGTGCAAAAGAGCATGCGAGGGTCGGGGCATGTCTGCGCGAAGTCTTCCATGAAGGAGTACGTGTATGGAAACGGCGGGCTGATGTCGGTCTGAAGCGTCAGAGGGGTAGGCAGCCTCAGTTGTTTGGAGTCTGGAGAATGCCCCAGATTTGGTTGTCAAGCTTGACTTTGCGTATTGCCCAAACTCTGAGTTGAGCCAGTGCCAGGCCGAGCGAGCATATTGAATTGGCGGCAACTCCGAGATTTATGGTCGAGAAGTCGTCGTCTTGAAAGTGCGGCTCGATGGTCAGAAGAGGCAATGTGGCTAGGTGACAGAGGAAAGGTTGCTTTTGGGCAATCCGCAAAGTTCACACTTTCCTTGTTCCGAGGGTGTTGCGAACGTCGTGTCGTTGAGTGAGAAGGAGAAGTCGCAGATGTCTGGGTCGGAGTCGGCGTTGATGGCAAACTGCTTGACGACGAACCGCTTGACGAGGATCCGCTTGACGAAGTCGAGGAGGGGCCTTGTCCGCCGCCCTTTGAATCGTCATCGTCGTCATGCTTCTTGTTCTCACTGGGCTTGCAGCCAAAAAAGGGTTGTGGTCGAACAGGGTAGGCACGAGTTACCTGTGGCAACGGTGCGGCCGGTGCGTCAGAACCAGTGGCCGCTGGTGGATGAGCCAGGGTTGATGGGGGCTGAATAGAGGCCAGTGGTGGCTGTGCTAGGGCCGGTGGTACCGACGCTGGGGCCGATGGAGGCTGAGCGGGGGCTATTGTTCCTGACGATGAACTCGAGCTAGATGACGAACTGGATGAGGAACTTGAACTTGACGAAGAATCAGGTTGATCATCGTACCTCTCAGGGGAATACACTACATCGTAAGGGTGCGTTGACGATGCTTGAACGTCGAATCCAGCATGGATACTGTAGGTGTGAGGATATCAGATTCGATAGTGTCTCCGTGTCTCTCCTGGAGAGAGTGTAAATACATGGGAGGTCTCAGGTTCTGGGATAAGCAATCGCTCGTACACGAGGTCTCGGGTACTCATTTGTAGCCCGTTGTAGAAACGGTCGAGCTTTTTCTCTGTCCTGAACTCCTTAAGGTTGATCCACCGGTGTTCGAGGTGGCCTTTGTGTTGAAGGGTATTATACTTAATGCCTGTGCGCCAAACGTTGAAGTGTCGTTGAGCGTGGCGTGACTGTAGCATACGGATAAGTGAGGCTCCGTATGGGTAGCCACGGAGACGTTTGTCTCGGGAGTACGGGTTGATGATATCCGTCGAACATGGGACAGTATGGGGTGGGTGGTGTACCACATGAATCTCCTTGCTTGAACGTCTTCCGGTTTCGCTGGCGATTGTCATAAGGAACCACTGGGCTAGATGCCACTGGACGTTTTCGTAACGTATCCAACGGAATTCGCATGAGAAAGAATCCCTAATTCTCGGTGTGTCTGGGCGTGCCTTCCAGTTGGGTGCTTGTTGAAGATAGTTGCGGGTAGCGGCGTCGTCGATCGAAACTGTTCCGACGAATTTCGTTACACACACCGCTTGTCCCATATAGTGGCTAGGGTTAAGGAATGAACCCAGAAACAGTTCGTCTCTTCTGTCTATGTAGTAGACCGTGATGTTACAATCGTCGAAGTAGGTGAGCGGCAAGTCGACAATGCAATCGTAGGACCGCTCATGTACTGCACGTAGTTCGGGCACGATGCAGTAGTATTAAAGTATAATACCGGTCACCTAACAACAGCAGACACTTCCTATGTTCCCAAGAATGCGAGAACTGATTACCCTTTAATAATCAAAAATCAAATATAACACTTCCAGTTATATCCTTTATTATCTATATCAATAATCACTAATGCCTATACTGAATAATACCGGACCGAACTGTCTATTAATAATTGGAATTACTTAATACGATACATAAATGTATCACTGCTCCCCTTTAAGTCCATTATTAATAAGTAAAAGAGGTTCTAATAAAACTTCAAGTTTTAAAATCCTGTTTCGGCTTCATTCCAAAAAAGCGGATATCGACCGTCTTGAGCACATGGACGAACGTACTGTTTCGAATCGCATTTCTCTTCTCTTTGAAAGGGCCCATACTCTTCGGCTTGGTGTTGATATCCGCTGAATTTTCCGCATCCCGGATGTGGAACACCTTCACGTTCCCTTCGGTTACCTCATGGTTGATGTGGGCCAGCTTGACCTCCAAATGCCTCTGACGCCTCGAGAAGATGTTGGTGTTAGCTCCTAAGACAGTGGCTGAGTTGTCGATATAAATCGTAGGTGGCTCCGCCGCTAACCCCTCAAGCAACTTGTTAGACTCATGCACCGGAATCTCCCGAAGAAAGTTGTGAATGGACTTGCTGACATTTAACATTGATGGTTGAGAGGCATCTCGTCTCCGCCTCATTCGTCGAGGTCGACGGTACACGCTGCTTTTCTGACTATGACGCAATGACTCCACCCGCCAGCGTGGCCAGACCCCCCGACCTAGAACGATAGTCCCACTCGGAGGCATACGACGCGTCGCCAAAACGCAATTACATTCCTATTCCCGTCGGACACATAGTGGAGACCCTGCTCCTCCTGACCAAGTATGTAACGCAACAACCACTCGGCCTCATAGTAATCGAACCGGTCGCGCTTCGACTGAAGCTCTGCCAACCGGGACAAGGGCCCCACGATCTCCCATAAAACCGCCCGCACCCAACCCAAATCACCGCAAACCTTTGGCGGCTCATACTTGCTGAGCTCCGAATGACGTGACTCCCCTCGAGTCGTCACCCGCAGCGTACCAACCGGCGTCCACTCCTTCCCATCAGCTCGTGGATACTTCTTGCGTAGATTACGAATGTATTCGCGACACGTGACCATCGTATGGAAGCGCCCCTCCTCATCCTCCCACTGCGTCACTTCGCGCCCCAAGATGCCGAAAATGGTTTTGTTAACCGTAATCGTACCCTGACGCGCCTTCAAGCGCCCCCAGAACCAATCGGAGAACTTGCCGGACGTCGGTGCCAGCACGTAATCATCAACATGGAAAAGACGCACGGATCATAGGGATTAGGCTTCATACCAATGGATTTGTAGAATGGGTCGACACAGTCGTACCAATACAAATTCGCGGAGTCCCGCAGCCCATTGACCCCTGCCCACGCCTCGTACACATACCCCGGCGGATTGTACAAGCCCGTAAGTCGAATATAGACCGGCGAATCGCGTCGTGCCTTCAGGAACGCCGACACATCGTCGCCATTCTCCAATCGTATACGCTGCAGCGTCGCAACCACAAAGAAGCAACGCAACGCATGCTCATCAGGGGTGGGCATCGACGTTGGGCCGCAATCCACACCAGGCCTCTGCTGACACCCCTTCGCAGTCACCCTAGACTTCTGCTCAATGCATTCTCCCTCCTCGTACTTATCGAAGTCGGCGAACCGCACTCCAACAACCTTCGTCCCTTTTGGGACCGCATCCTTGCGCACCAATCGCAACGCATCCAACTCAAAGTGCTCCTGTGTATCCTTCAATCGAGACTCTATAAATCTCTCAGATTGATTAGCCTCCTTGACTGGGACAGGAACTGTAATGACGAGCAAGATTGGTCGTCGCTCAACCGTGTCCATCCCGAACACACATGCATCCCCCGCCTTCACCAAGGAACGAAAATCCCCCAACGAGGGCACCTCCATCATCATATAGCAGCAGCGAACATCCCCAGGCTCAGTAGGACGGCGAGAACGCTTGCTTTCCACGATATTGGACTCGCTAACCGCAGCCCCATCCCACTGCACAGGCACTCCCCTTGAATCCCGACATTCCCCATCCAAGCACGACGCACCCAGAGGAACTGGGACCACAGGCCCACTCACTGCACCATCCGACTGCACAGCCTTTTGCAAAGCCGCCACTTGAACACTCGGAGCAAGGTCAACACGACTTGGTTGTGCCCCCACAGACCCAGCACCATCAGCCAAGGGACCGATACCTCTATCGTTGGACCAACCGGAAAAACACCACCCACAATATTAGCCACCTGCACCAGAATCACCGATCCCATCTTGAACGTCCAGATCCCCAAGCTGAACCTCCTCGGAAGCAGAAGCATCCTCCCCATCGCCAGCTCGCTCCACAACACGAAGCAAATTCCAGGTACGCCACTCCGGAACCGCTCCGGCCCGCTCCAAGTCCGACGTGATAAATGAGGTGACCAGGTCCGTTCTCTGTGAACCTTTTTGGTAAATTGTTGGCCAACCTGCAAGGTGATCCGCAAAGTCCACATGCTTATCTTCCACCACCTTCTTCTTGATCGTCGACCAGAGCAGGTAAGAGGACGTATCCACGGCCGGGCCCAAATACACGCACAACTCCGCAGTCAGAGGTGTGTCTTTTCGCGTGCCCACATGCCTGTAAGCCAAGCAGCCAAAAACATGCCACGCTGAAATGTGAGGTAGCTCCCAGACGGTAGAACTCCTCGTAGCTGGAGACATCCTCCTTATGAGGAAACGCATTCAAAATGTAAGTTGCATAAAGCAAAGCGTAGCCGAAGAACTGGTATGGGGCACATCTTGCCACCATAAGTGCCCTTGCCACACGAAACACCTGCTTCAGCCAGGTCTCAGCCACTGCGTTCTTATTAGAGTCGTAGCGTCCTCGTAGAGTTATAATCCCCTTTTCTCGTAGCAGGTCCGCACACACTGTAGAAATCCACTCCCCGTCAGACCGAAACTGCTTGGTAGAATGAGCGTGAGTCCCACACAACGCAATGACTGCCTTAAGGTTAGCCACCCCCACTGCAGCCTCCTTCGTTCGCTGAAGGAAAGGAAACTTGCAACGGGATTTGTCGTTTACAAACAGCTGGAAGTACTGGTATCCCCCATAGACCGGTAGTGGGAACTTGCCCGAGCAATCCCCACTTAGCCCTTGCCCAGTCTTGCCCATACTTGTAAGCTGGTTGCCCCTGTAGGTAGGTTTGAACGTCGTTTGTGTCAAACAACACACCACACAACGCCCTCCATCCCCAGAGCCCGAGCACTTCGCCGGATCAACCACTTCCCATTTGCCTTTCATGATCTTGATCAATCGTCGCATAGCTCGTTGCTTCCCGTGCCCAAAAACCTCATGAAAAAAGGCCCCCGACACATTACATGGCTTGTTCTTCATCGTAGGCCTTGTCGACCACAACGCCGAGCCCTGAGTCCGCGTAGAAAGCTGGCCCACGTCCCCCTGCCGTCCACCGGGCGTGAAGACATATCGAAGCGTCGACTTCGACAAGGTACCCACCAGCAGCTTGTCCTCATCAGCAATGCACGTACACTGCTTTGCAGACACGAAGAACCCCTCCCCTTGGCAGTGCGTGGAGTAGTTACGCAGCTGTAGCTGACCTGTCGACAATCCCCACCTCCACCGACGGAGTGACATATGCCGGGTCCAACCGCAAAAACGAATCCCCACCCAAACAATTGACGCAGTGCAACAGCGCCGCACCGTTAGTCGAAAGGGTTTGAACCCCCCCCCCCCCCCCAAGCCCATCACAGACACCTCAGGTCCCGCCCGGACCCCCATCGCCAAGCCCAGTTCGCTCGGAATATGGTGATTTGTCGCAGCACAATCCATGCCCCACTCCGGGACGTGACCCACACCCCAAGGATTAGGCGTCGCATAAGGTTCCGCCCCAGCACCACCATCCATCATTAACAAATTTCCCTTGCCCCCAGGCCCCCCATCGCGCCTCGCAGACGTAGGCCCCCCCGGTGGGTCTCCACAGGCCCCCCAGACGAAGCCCCGGTCCCCCCGTCATCATCATCGTCCTATCTATTGCTCTGCACACATCGACCATCAATCGCACAGAGTCCCCAGACGCCCCCATGACTTGGACCATGCAATCCACCGTAGGCCCGTCTGGCAGTCGGTAGGCAACACTGCCCCCCACACGAATAGGTTCAAGCTTGTGATCCCCACCAACCAACCTATTCCCTCCTTCCATGCCATAGCTAGGCCCACTCGTAACTGAGGATGAGCCAGCCCCGCTCATAACTGAGGACGGGTTTTCAGCAGTAGAGATCGAGGAAGAGGCAGCCAGCGAAGGTCTCACTGCTCTTGCACCCTCGTCATTCCCCATCGATGACAACTGTGTTCGCAGGGGCACCAGGGTCGGCAAAGGTCTCGGCAGGGTGTGCCCTCGCTGTCCATTGTGAACTCTCACCGAAAGCGGAGATACAAAACTCGGAACACATCCAGCCGGTGCTTCACAAACCACCAAGCGATGATATCGCAACATAGCCCTCCTCTAATCCTGAATATCCAGAAAATCCATCGACCAGGGCCCCGGCAATCCCCAAACCCCTGCACCCGGCCTCGGCGCCCGCAGGACGTTTATGAGCTTCTGCCTGTTGAGGAAAGCTAGCAGGTCATCCAAGAGCTGGCATGGCGGCTCCACCTTGCTATCATAACCAATGCCATACTCCCCCAGGTGGTTCTCCATTTCCATCCACGGAAACACCGTGTCGCGCAGGATCAACGGCTGCCACAACGGGTCGTCAGCAACCACCGCATCAGGGTCCCCTTCCCCATGCTCCACGTCAACACTAGACGACTTCACCTCAGACGTGTCCAGAGGCGCCAGCACCACCGTAGAAGCAGTCGAATCCGTCCGCCTCGGTCCCTCGCCAGCACCATCCAAGCCGCCCAGGCCGTCTCCACCACCAGCATCGTCATTGTCATCGTCATTGCTGCCTTCAGGTCCACGATCTCCATCCTCTCCGCTGTCATCGGTGTCGGCCGGACCCGCCCCCGATACCGGCAAAGGAGGTACTTCCCCTCGTCGAAAACGAATCAAGTTCAGCCACAATGCATCTGCCCCAACATGAGCGTTCATATCCAATCCCAACCGCCTATCCGGAAACTGGACAAAAATGTCCAAAATATCCGGATGTGAGTCGACATAAGTACAGAAGGCCCGATGCTGGCCCTTCCCCAAATCCGAGCACGCCAAGGAACAGTAGAGGATGAACCCACGGAAAGACGTTCTCACACACCTTACGACAGGTGTCGCAAATAATCCCCGGTCGACCCCCGTGCGTAGCGCCGTAGTAAATCGAAAAGGAGGTAGCGTCTCCAATAGAACGCCTCACAAACGCTGCAGTGGTTCAACGCCACATGCACGTCCGCCCCCGCAATGACGATCCTCGAGGCCCCTCGATCCCATCGCTCAGCCGATGTCACCCAATGCGTCTCCGGAGGCTCCCTGTTCATTATCCCCACATAATAATGAATGGGGTCATCGTTGTACAGGTAATACGCATCTCCCGGCCGATCACCACAAACCATGGTAATACGCCGGTTGACCGACATCCAATGCTCCCCGGTCCAAACGTTATAATTCTGACTCCGGGCTTCCTCTTCCTCGTTATCATCCCCACGAAACGCCTGTAACGCTCTCAACTCTTCCCCTGTCATGACAGGCCTCGCGATCCGTGGTACCACCGGTTCAGGCCGCTCGCCCGATGACGCCCCTCCCGACTTCAACTGCGAAAACGAAGACGAAGAAGCCGCACCCACCACGCCCCGAGACGCAACCGCCCCAAGCTGTGGAGCTCCCCCACGAGGAGGTATCGCCGTAACAGTCCACCCTTCCGCGACAAGCCTCTCCAAGACACTCTTCCCTTCATCGCACGCAACCTTCTTCTCTTCTTCAGGCTGCCCAGACACGTCGATAGCCCTTCTCAAGACATCACGCCCCGTCTCCTGTCCCGCAGCTTCAGCCAGGTACTGCCGAGCCTGAGCCCTCAGCGCCAAATCCCCACGGTAAACATTCGCATGTTTTGTGCAGACGTATCGATGAGCCGCCTCCAGGAAGATGGGACATCGCTGCCTCACCTGGCAACGAGCCCCCGTACGCGAAAGAAGCACAGCACACCGCTGATAACGCGCTCCAACAACCCCCGGGTCCGCAATAAACCGCATCTCCGGCTGGGCCAAGATATGCCTCGCCCTCTCCTCTGTCATATCTGCCGGTCGCGATGAAAACAAAAGCATTAACAGCTGACCATTGCTGAAAGGGTTAAAAGAGGCAATAACGGGCTCACCCGACTCCCAAATCATAAACGAAAGGGTCCCCGTCTGGGCCCCCTTGTTCTTATTCCACTCTTTCTTGCCCCCTTTAGCCCCCGGAAATGGCGTGACGCCTCCTTCTGGACCTTCTTCAGCAAGCCAGCAAACCTCTCCTTGAGCTCCGGGCTGTCCCTCCCCAGGTGAGCGTTGTGCGAAGCCTGATCCTTATAATTACACTGGCTCCTACACTCAAGGTACTTATGAGGTCCCTTCTGCACGCGAAGCAACTGCTCTTCTCGCCCTTAGCGCCTGTTTTGCCCCCCTTAGGGCCACCAGCACCAGCCGCCTTCCGAACCGCCGCAGTAATCTTGTCCTTCTGCTCTTTCGTGAACACCTCGTTGTAACTGACCAACAGCTGTTGCCGCTGATCCTCACCAGGTCCAGTTCGATTGGAGCTTCCGGACGTTTCCAAGTGACGGTGCTCCTCAGCAAACGCCTGCTGAAAAGCCGTCATCGTAAGCTTAGATTTGGCAGCCAACTTCTTCATATCCCTTGTGAAGGGCTGCGACTGAGGGAACGCCTTCAGAGCCTTAAGCAGAATGGCAATCTGCGTCACCTGGTCATCCGGCCCGGCGTGCCCCCCATTCTTGATCCGTTCGATAGCGAGTAGGAACTGAGCCAACTGCCCCAGCATATCATCCCCTTCTTGAAGGCAAACTGCACCACACTAGCGTGATCAGCCAACAGATCATGAACGTCACTCCCATAACGATCATTGAGCGCCTGCACCAGACGAGCTGGATCCATAGGGCGAGCCTCAGCATAGGGTCGTGCCAACGTCTTGGCCACCCCCGACAGACAGAGATACAAGAAGGAGAACACCTCCTGCCTTGCCCTCAGCAGACTTTGCTTTTCCATCGTAGATAGATCGCCCCCAGTCTTGCTGTCCCCGTCCTCATCATCCGCTGGTTCTTGCTTCGGTGACTTTCCACTCTGCTTCTTGGAAGCAGCCCGCTTAGCAGTGGTTGCAGCAGCCTCCATCGCAAAGGTTTTCTTCTTGTCCACGTAGAATTCGACACACTCGTCCCAGGGCAGCAGTAACTGCTCCCTGTTCTTCCGGCCAAATAAATACGGATCTCGTGAAGAGCATCCCGCCACTTCGTCGTCCCGTCTTTACCAGAGAACCGGTGCTCCTGCTGCACCTGTAGCATCGTCGTAGACCCCCCGAAAGCAGATTGGTCCTTCTGACCACGCTCGAACGCAAAAAAAGCTCATAACCCAGTAGTATTAAAGTATAATACCGGGCACCTAACAACAGCAGACACTTCCTATGTTCCCAAGAATGCGAGAACTGATTACCCTTTAATAATCAAAAATCAAATATAACACTTCCAGTTATATCCTTTATTATCTATATCAATAATCACTAATGCCTACACTGAATAATACCGGACCGAACTGTCTATTAATAATTGGAATTACTTAATACGATACATAAATGTATCAATGCGATGTCTCCGCGATCGTGGTCGTAGTAGGTGTCATTTGCGACAATTTTGAGTCATATCGGGTCCTTACACGGAAGGCGATGAAAGTAATGCTGCAGCAAAGCAGCGTTCTCGAGTTGGGAGTCGAAAGACACTGCGTTTGTATAATGATGTCGAAAGCGGCAGCGGATGAAATCGCAGATGCTTAACTTCGGTTTGCTCCATACTGCACCACGGGAATAGGAGTTCTCCTCTAAGGACTGCTGCTAAGGGTGATGCACTAGGGTTTGCGCCCACAAGTAGGCCGAGGTACGAAGATC
>WBZZ01000258.1:55000-160095 GCA_019918135.1 Paulinella micropora
AGCCCCAGAAAAGATGCGCACATATCGACATCAACGGTGTCTGCGCCTTTTATGATTGCCCCTTGATGATGTCTGATGACGCAGATACGGGCGCACCGACCGACGCAACGCCAACCAGCGCGATGCCGACGGAGATGAGGGTACCGTCGCCAATGAATTGTGATGAATCTGATTTGTGGCTGGAGTTGGTGCCGGTGCTTGCAAGAGCAGTGACAGATTGCCGGAAGGAAACGCCACCGAGAAGGACGTCAAGAGTGTGGTGGACAAGGATGTAAATAAACACATCAAGGTACTGTCCGACCACAATGTGGCTGACACAGAAAAGCTTATTGTGAATAATTTAGGCTACCGGCGGCACGGACGTGTGGATCGAGGGACAGGCGCGTGGCCAGACGGAGGTCTGGAAGAAGCACTGGGTTGCGAACACGACGGCATAGTTGCATTAACCGTCGACGACGATGAATCAAAGGTACCGTCCGATCAAGGTGACGATGATCTCACTGTTGTTTTACCTATTAGGCCGACACCGAATTTTGTGAGTACAACGACTGCTACGACTACGAGTTTGGCACCATCAACGATAGGTGGGTCAGAGGCATTAATATTGGGTGTCATGAGGCAGGAAGAGAAGAGCGAGGAAAAAGAACAGAAACAAACTGAAGTAGAACGAGAGTCAGTGACAGCATATGGGGTTGTTATTCCCCATATGGACTATGAGTCCTTTTCGAATTTGCGACCGGCAGAGTTGCCGTGGGAGTCACTGACCAGAGAGCAGAAAATCGACGAGAATGACTTTCGCACAAAATTGAATATGTGGATTTTTACAAAAAAAATTGTACAGACGGATTGGGGACCCGTGTGGGTTTCCAGTGCCACCACGACATTGGCCCGCTTCATGGCGTTTAGACGCGTTCAGCATGTGATTCATAGGGCTTTTTCAGTTTGGCTGGTTCAAATTTTGGATTGCTGCAAATTCGCCTGGTATATGTCTGCTCCCTGTGTGTCGTCACTGCTTGTTTCCGTTGCACCAGACGTGTACCATGTCGTTTCTGGCCAACGTAGCAATTCTTCCAGCAGTAAGTAAGTCGGCATTGCTCTCAGCAGCAGACAGAAATCGCAGGCAGGCTAGCACCACAGCGACTAGAGCGAAGCTTGAAGCAGGGGACATCTCCTGTGCGCGAAAGGTCTCACAGAAGGCCGATGCATATCTTCATAGCTTTAGTTCATCGAGTAGCGTCGCCTCCTCCCCAGAGGGCAGCGTGCGTAGTGAATCTAGTTCGCAAACAGGGCCGTATTCTCGACAGCGCCTCAATCTCAGTACAGTGGATCCACAACACGCAAAGAGACTTCAAAAAAGCAGGAAATACCAGGAAATTGTGCGGTTTAGCTCATCGTTGTCACAGGAAGTGACGGACGAACAGCTTCAACAATTGCTGATGTCCAAACAAGGACAAAAGAGGTTCCCCAAGACTGCAGCAATCTTCCAGCAAAACAAGGCTCAAGCAGCCGCTGCTACGGCTGCGAAAGCCATTTTTGAAGCTATGCCCAAAAGGGCAGCTCACAAACAAGCTATAATTGGGAAGCTTCGTGGGCTAATAACTGCCAAGCAGTTTCATGATGCCTTCCCTTCCGTCAGCGATAGGTATGCTAGGAAAGCGGTAGCTGCAGTTCGCGCCGCAGACGAGGCTACGGCAGCAGGCATAAAACCAAAAAAGACGGAAATTTTCACGCAGCCAATGATGGACGGCGTCGAGCGTGAGAAGATCTCTCCTTTGGAAAGACACATCACTGCATCTATTGTCAAGGAGAATTTGGGAGCTAAGTCGGGCTCGAATGCTGCCTTTTGGCTTGGGAAATTGGATTCCTTTCACGAGTGGTTCAAAACCACTGCCGATCCACTCATTTTTGAACAAATGGTCGGGGAAGCAGGGGGGATCGAGCAATTGGGCAGGGTGTACAAATTTGGGAAGTGGTTTCAGCAGAACGCTCAGGCACACATTTGCAGGGGAGGCTGTGTGGAGGAGGGCAGTGGTGAGGTTTGTCATCACAACTACGCACCCCGCAGCCGCCCAACCGTTGGCAACATTCTGAAGGAGGAGGACGTGCTGTTTCAGTGCATTACAAAGACGGTGCCTTGCAAATGGCACGATAACTACGAACGGTGGAAGGATGAGCTGACTCGTCTGGAAAGTGCGACCGGCAAAAGGAATCACGAAAAAATCCAAAGGCGCAGGGAGAAGCTGAGGAAGTGCGTGAAGCACGAGGCTCAGTACAATGTGCAGAGAAGGTTTATTTTGTATTTTCGTTGCTCGCGCCACCTTGTTGTGCTGTAGCTATGTCCAAATGAAAGTGGACGCGCTTGAAGCTGGTTCGGGTCAATGGGTAATATACCAAAATTATATTTCTTGGTATTCGGAAAGCGGTGAGAAGATGAACGACCTGTTGTTCACCCGGGTCACCAGGCGAGCGGACGGGCAGCTCCAATACGAGTATATTCACAACATCATGAGGGTTGAGCACTCAGGTGCTACCACCAGATACATATGGGATTACCACATGAAGAACAAGGAGCAAGGGGGCAGCGGTGAGATTAGGTCGCTCCCATGCCCCGGGCTGCGCACTGGCGATGGAGGCGGTGATTGCAACAACAGGGAGTGCATTTTCGCGGAAAGCCGGTAGTTTGGTTTGCAATTGTCCACTAGTAATGCACCGAAGCAGCACTGAGCTATATATGTATATAGGTACTTTGAGTTGTACCAAGTGGAGATGAGTGTAGATATGCTGTGCGGCGGCCACGCTTGGAACGTTTGCGACGGCGATAAAGGTATTCATACCCGTGTTTTCACTCGCAACCAGGTTGCACAGAATCATGGGTTCGACCTTATCGAAGATTGGCTGTATTCGGCTGCTGGTGCTGGATTCGAGAATCATCGCTACTACGGCCACGATGCCGACGTGATAATGGCCTGGGTGGCAAAGAATAAGCTGGAGCCCCGCGAGTGTGATACCTGGCGCTCCGCGATCTGAGATCCTTTGTATACTTCAGGGAAACAGACGGGAGGAAGGAGTATATCCTTGGCGTTGCGTACGGCGCTTTGCATAGCGACGCGGATCGCATAGTGCTTGATTTGCGGCAAGATAAGGCGGCAGGCGGGGCCAGGTGCGAGAATTGCACCCAAGTTCAAAAAGCCGACGTTTGCCCACCCCAAACGGGAGGAGTGTCAGTCTAAAAAAACGCGGTTGGGAGAGCCGGCGTTGGCGGTTCACGTGAAGTCAGGCCTTACCGACGGCATGGACTACGAAGAGAAGCAACAGTACTTCGACTCGCTGGCCGCTCGCCGATCCAAAGCGAAAGCTAAGACAAAAGGAAGGTTCTCCACTATGCTGAAGCGCGACTGCATCACACTTCTGGAAGGGCTAGGCCTATCCACAGAGGGTGTGGTGGCCGAGCTTCAGCAGAGGCTGGAGGAGGCTCTTGGTAACCAAGCGGAGCCAGGCAAGGCACAGAAGAAGGGCGCTAAAAAGGAATCTAAGAAAGGCGCTAAAAAGGGTGCGAGGAAACAACAGCAGCAGGTTGAGGAGAAAGCATTGCGTGGCAACAAGAAGGCGGCCAGAGCGACTGCGAGGGCTGCTGCACCACCAGGAAAGCGAAGGCGCAAGGCGGCCCGGCGGGTGGACTACGGGGAATCAGATGCAGAAGAAGTAGATGAGGAATGGCAAGAGGAGGAGGAAGCCTGGAAAGAGTCGGAAGATGAAGCAGTTGTCTGGGTTTGCGACGTCTGCAATCATCCGAACTATGGCCCGCTCCCAGGCAGCGTGGACTTCGAAGGCTGCGAGCTATGTGAGGCGGGGCTCTCGGAGACCTCGGAGGTGGAGGAAGATGATTAAAGCAGGCGTTCGGTAGCTGCTTGCAATGTTTCCCTGAAATGCAACCCCAGCATCTGATCTGTGTGACCGTACTCAGGTCATGTGCTGGGATCGCGGCAATAATTTTTGAAATGCCGCGTAATAACCCGCCGTGGCTGGCAAGTGCCACCAGTAGCTGGGAATATCAGGAATTTGTTGTTGTTTTTCATAATTTTAGTTGTTTTGCTCTGTTTGCAGCGTGGCAATCGTTTGTTTATGATTAGGTGCTAGCACTTGAATAATATTGCTTGGCTGTTTTCGTGACCCAGCGCTAGCGCTCAATGCGCTGCTGTAGAGTGCTGTGCAGTGGCTGACAAGTGCCACCAGCGACGTGAAATTTACAGAAATAGATAAAATAAATACATTTATGAGTTTTTGATGGATTTCCGACGTTTGGACTAGCACAAACATGCTCATAATGCGTGGCTCTCCATGAGTTTGCTGATAGTGGCGCTGTTTCGCCTGCAATCTTTCATAGTAGTCTTAAGTCATATGCAATCACCTTTCAAGGTTTTTCCACTTTTTTTTTGCAATAAATTAATGTTTTTATTAATAATAATGAGTTTTTAGCGATAATTGTGCAATTTTAATAATTCGTGCAAAAATTCATTGTCCGTACGACCGGACCTTGGAGCGGCCCCTCTAATCTTGAACCGGGTCATTTTCAAAAAAGAAAAAAATGCATTTTTACAAAAGGGAGCTCTATTTTTGTAATTTTTTGTGCTGTAATCACTAAAAAATGTTCAGGCCGGGCCAGGTCGGACGGTTTTTTAGCTCAGTCCCTATCGATATCTTTTTCAATTTTTTGCGACTCGAGGTGCTGTGCTCGTTTGGAGCCATGCCAAGGAAGCCTGGACTTGGTGAAAAGCGGAAGGGCAAACAGAAATGTGGAAAGCTGTCCCAACGGGCAGATCGTGACTCTTCAAGGAAAGCAAAAAAGCAGAAGTTGGACAAGGCTTCTTTCGTGCGAGAGCAACGGGAACAGGACCCGCATTATGGCAGTGGGACGGGGCAGTTTCTCTCGAAGTGGGGGCAGAATCTCTCGAAGTGGGGGCAGAGTCTCTCGAGAATTTTGAAATGGAATTTTCTGTCATCACCCCAAAGGGGCTGGAGTGCATTATATGACCAGAAAGGAGTACTGGGGGGGTGTAGAGAGCGAGAAGATGACGCCAGTAAAAGTGCCAGATGCGGATGGGCGTGTGGGTAGAACAGGAGAGCCATACCTGCGAGAGATGTGGCAGTGGCAGGAGACAGATGATAGGTGTAGAATAGATAAGTATGTGACGGGAAAGAGATAGTGCTAGTGTGTAGGGTGCCCAAGATCAGAAAGGAAGAGAAGGTGTCCAAGCAGACTAGGAGACAGAGAAAGCAGAGGTGTGGGGCTGTGGTAGGGGAGGTTAGGCGAATGTTAGGTGAGGAGCATAGGTTGATAGAAGCAGAGGTGAATAATTATGATGAAATGGTGAAAGACATGTATAAAAACTATGCTGCCCTGCCTGACGAGAAAGAGATAGCAGATATAGCATACCAGGCACTCCTGCACATGGATTGCAATGTAATGTCGGATAAGCAAGTTCGGACTTTGTTGCGAGCAGTCCAGCATCCATTTCTGTCTGGCCGGAAGGTCAGCTTTGCTTTTTTTGCTTGTAGCAATTTGTGTGATGTAGTTGGCGGAAAAGAGAAAAGAACTGACAAAAGAAGTAAATTTAAAGTACGTTTCAGCAGATGGTTTATCTGCGAGTGCGAATGTCTACACGATTCCAACGGAGTTGGAAGCAAAATGGCGGAAGGATGGGGGAGGGGAAGCCGATACGCTGGTGATACCAGTGCGGGGGGATGGAAGAAAAACTGGGGCAACTCTCAATTCAGTACTGTGGGCGATCAAGGTTTTTGCAGTTGATGCAGAAAAGAAATTGGTGCAGGGCTTTCCGCACCCTACCAGTCAAGAGGGGATCTTCCCTGTCCTCATTTATAGGTGCGGGGAAGAGCTGGAGGAGCTCAAACAGTCCGCAGGTAAAATAACGTGGGGACATAAGGAGGGGGCAGAACTGCTAAGGCAGTAAGAGTGGTTGTTGCTCTAATTTTTTTTGAAGTTAACGTAGGGGCAGTTCTTTATTGATCTGCCCCCACGTTAACGTCAAACATCTTTGTTTTTTTTTGTTTTGTGTGTGTGTGTGTATATGTGTGTGTGTGTGTTTTTTTTTTTTTTTTTTTTTTTTTTTTTTTTTTTTTTTTTTTTTTTTTTTTTTTTTTGCTTCTCGCTTACTAGGAAAATCTATGAGGAAGCTAACATTAGCTCGCTTCCACATAGATCTTCCCAAATCTTTCTCTCTCTCTCTCTTTCCGTTAAGTTATTAACAATAAAACACTATCCTTTGAAGTTATTCGTAATATACTGTGAGTAAATTTGTCACTTAGTTTGTGACTTTATTAATAATTGAATTAGTTTTTATTTATTAATACTATTGATATAAATTTTTATTAATAACTTGTAGGTGAGCTTTTAGCTTACCTGGAGCAACTCGAAAATATTGGATGGACATCCCCGGACACCGCCCGCCATTATAAGGTTAAAATTTTTGTGACCGGTGGCATGAATTAGCTGCTTTCATGCACCGGGCATAAAGCAGCCTCTTCCGATAACTCTTTTTTTTGTGCACATGCCATTCAGACGATAGAGCATATTTAGAGTAGATTGGAGTATGACTAGAAAGAGCACGGATGATGCATCACAACCCGGAAAAAACATGCACAATCACTTTTTCTTTTCGTCCCACTTGAAAGACACATACCAGACTTGCTGCACATGATGTTGCGTGTGTGCGGCCGCATGAACGATTATATTATACGAGAGATTTTGACAGGAAAGCCTCGTGTCCCTTGGAGTCTGGACATTCCGCCTGATTCCCCGTACGCGTCCTTTGACGCAATACTCGCGCACTTCAAAGCTGTACTTGCAGGTACAACCGGTAGGAATGGAAAGGTAATTTCCGGTTTTAAATGTCGGTGCTGACAAAAAAGACCATGAATGGACAGGTCTTGATCGCGGGGTAGCGCTGCGACGTTTTATGACGGAAATTTACGATGACAATTTGAATTTTGAAAATATTTTCTGCCCTGGCCGCTGGAAATATATTAAGATTTTTTGCGCGGGCTGGTGGACTCAATTTTTCAAAATCAACAATCCTCGCATTTTCACGCATGCGGAAGCGGATTTGTGGCAAAAACAAACTCGTTCGTTGTTGCTTGAACTCACTTCCATGAAATATCAAGGCCCCCCTCATCCTTTCATCGAGGATGGGACTTGGTATTTGAAGTCACCGGGTAGAAGCAGTGAACCAAACGATATCGTTTACTGGCGGGAGGATGGGAAGGAAGTGAGGAGAGGTGAGAATGGGCCCGTTATGCGCCGAAAGGATGTATATCCTTACGGTACTTTCGATTCGGACTTCATTACTCCATATGTGCATCTTACCGTTAATCATATCGCATTTTTTTAAAGGCTGAACTATTTACTGATTTTCTTGCCAGTCGCTAGAGCTAGTGAACAACATGCATTCACAGCTTTTTTTCAAGCGTAACACTCGTCGGGATACGTGGATGCTAGAGCTTTTACAAGCTAACTATCGCGTCAAAGAGCTCCAGTTCCGGGGGTACAAGAAAAAGGACTACAAGTTCCGTTGCTCAATCTGTGCTAATTACTATGTGTACAAAAAACCTTTTCAGAAACATGAAGAAGAGTGCCGCGCTGCAGCAGAAGTTGACTTAGACCTTCTCATCGGTCTTAGCAAGGAGAGGATGTGGGCGGATGAGGATTTTTTTTATTAATAAATTTATTCAAGTATTAATACAATTTCATTATTATAAATATTAAACCGGCCTCCGTGTATAAAAGTTAAGTAGTTATAATAAAACATGTTATTAATATATAATAATTCCTAGCAACTAAATCAAAAAATGTCTTATTGTTAAAAATCGATTTTGCAGTTGATGCTGAAGCCAGCGACACCTAAAGAAAAAAAAAAAAAAAAAAAAGAGAGAGAGAGAGAGAGAGAGAGAGAGAAGACAAGCTTCTCACGGGCTGGCGGGCCCTAGCGCTGCACGCAGCGCCAAGGTGCCAGCCCGAATGCGTGGAAGAGCACGGGCCGGGGCGGGCGCACTGGCACTGAGGCCGCTTGAGCTTGAGGCCGCTGCGTTGCGGCGGCGGCGGCGGGACGCTTGAACCTAAGAAGAAGAAGAAGAAGAAGAAGAAGAAGAAGAAGAAGAAGAAGAAGAAGAAGAAGAAGAAGAAGAAGAAGAAGAAGAAGAAAATGTTTGAAAAAAAAGGGGGGGGGGATGGGGTGGGTTGGACCTCTGGGTCCACCCAATCGTTTGCTTCTGCGTACTGCTCTTTCATTGATTTATATTTTTTTTCTGCTTTGGCGCCCTTGCTGGGCCCGCGATGCTTTACTCCCGCAGCAGGGTGGTCCAGCTTTCACTGCCGTTTACAGCCGCCGCATAGATGGCCGCAAGTACTGGGCGGTGCGGGCGCGGGCGGGGCAGCGATCTCTTCCTGTGTGTGTATACATGTGTATGCATATGCATGCATGAAATGTATGTATGTATATATGCATGCCTTAATTACCTCGGGGTCGTCGTCGTCGTCCGTGTCGACGTTCACTTCGAGCAGGCGCTCGACGTCCCGATCCATTTGCATGCAGGGGTCCGGGGCTCATCTTCTTCCTCCCCCTCCACCTCCCATCTTTCCCCCTCCCCCTCCCCCTCCCCTCTTTCCCCCTCCCCCTCCCCTCTTTCCCCCTCCCTCTCTCCCTCCCCATCTACCTTTGCTTCCTCCTTCCCCTTCTCTTGTCGACTATCCAGCTTCTCATGTTTTTTTTTTCTCACTCTCATCCTCCTCATCGTAAACATTGAATAACACCCCAGGCGGCGGCGTGAGCACCAACCCCCCCCCCCCTCCCCCTTCTCTTCCTCTTCCTCCTCTCTAGCTACACTCTCCGCACTCTCCCTACTCCCACTAAGAGTTAACTTGCATTTTTCTACCATCACCTCCCCCTCCCTAACTCGCTTCTCATACTGTTGGAGGCGGGATTGGACAAAGTCACGTAGCCGCAGCCCCCCATTTCTGCATGGCTGGCAGTCAAGGGGGCTGAGGAATTGCAGACAAAGCTCAAGGGGGACAGGGGCTTCCGTTTCCATTTTTTTTCCTTCTGACTCCCGGTTGCGCCGGACCCTGAATTATGTCGTAGGGGGGCGACTGTTTATGTATGAGGGGTAAAAGGGCTTCCCCCAGTGGGTTCCCTCGTCGCGGTTTAGGTAAAACCAGCCACGGCCGCTGGTCAAGAGCAATACTAGCCGCCACCCAGGGCCCTCCGTCCCCTTAGCTTCCTCTGGGGGCGAGAAGAGAGAGAGAGAGATAGATAGATAGATAGATAGATAGATAGATAGATAGATAGAGAGAGAGAGAGAGTACCCAGCGCATCACCACCAACTTGTGGTACCCGGCCTAAACTGGGGTACGTTAATGGTGATGTCGTTGAACGCGTTGACCCGCCAGTAGCGAATCCACCGGAACGTCGCCACCAGCACGAAGGTGCCCTCCTCCTTGAGCTCCTCCTTGGCATCCTAAGAAAAAGAAGAAGAAGAAGAAGCAGAAGAATAAGAAGAAGAAGAAAATGTTTGAAAAAAAGGGAGGGGAGGGGGGAACCGCTGCTGCTGGGCTCCCCCTTTTTCTTTTTTTTTTTTTTTTTTTTTTTTGTAACCTCTGCTTTAGCTTTCAGTACTTTGGCTACCCGCCGCAACGCATTCCTGTATGCAGTTAATATAGAATGGTCCATGTTGACATCTGGCGGCTGCCCCGTGATGGCAGCCGCCAGATTATGCAGATCCGGGAACCCTACAGCTATTACTCCGCGAAAGGGCAGGGTTGGGTCATCTTTTACTGTGTCCTTGAAAATATTTATGCCCGTGCCTTGAAGCATGGCTCTAACTGTACTCGGGGGGTGGTCGAAGTCTGAGATGTTGGCAAAGTCCAGGTTTGACTTCGCTCCCCGCCTCAACGTTATGG
Source organism: Paulinella micropora (assembly GCA_019918135.1). Lineage (NCBI taxonomy): Eukaryota > Cercozoa > Imbricatea > Euglyphida > Paulinellidae > Paulinella > Paulinella micropora. Next base: position 64,971 of record WBZZ01000258.1, read on the forward strand.
CTGTGATTACAGCCTGGCCTAAAGTCCTGCGGGCCAGGGCGACTGGGGTGGTTTTAGGTAACAGAAATAAATCCTGGTAATTTGCAAATTTTGTTTTTGGTTTTGGGCCTGGTTGGGGGTTCGGGGCTGCCATGTTGTGGGTGGGGCAACTGGACGTTCGGCACGGATGGCCGGACGAGACCCCCCCCAACGTGCTGGGACCAAGCATTGTTCACAAAGCGGCGCAAGGTGACAACATACTCCTCCCCGCGCACAGCGGCGGGCCACCCCCTATTCCACCCCTCCATAATGTTGGTGAGTTGCCGCTCCGACATCAAGTCGGCGAAGTTCGGGGGCCCAAAGAAAGGAAGCGCAGCCTGCATGTAGAAAGCCTGAAAAAAATTTAAACTTATCATCAGATTCCAAGAGCACATCATATACAAGAACAAACACAGAAAAGCAAAAAAGACTAACATAGCACATAGGTGAATGTGAACAAGGAGAGACACATAAAAACCAAAAAATTGATAGATACAAGCATTCATGTCGTGAGTGGCAACGGAAAACATGAATGAAAATGTAAATTGAAGGGGGGGAGGGGGATTACTTGGGGGACAGGTAAATACAATGTAGGAACACAGGGCAAGGCAAGAGTAAAGGTATTTGACACAAACACTTGTAGGAAAAAAAAGTGCACAAACAGATAAGGAAAACAAAGCTGACAAGGACAAGGAAAACAAACATAAAAACACACGTTTTGTGCATGTTCAAGACAGCCAACATGTAAGCTAAGAGAAAACAAAGAAAACAGGAATAGGACACATGCATTTCACAAGAGCGCCAAGTAGGGCAAACAGTAACAAGACAAAAACAGAATAACGACATTTCACAACCCCCTCTCACAGCGAAAACAAACATACCAATCATGCACACAAGCATTTTTCAATCACACAACATGCATTATTACAACAACAATACACAAAAATTTGCAATAAAACAACACGTAGGGACAACAAAAGGGACGAAAACAAAATGGCGGACAGCAACAGGAGGCAGCAACTTTATGGTGTCCGTTATAAGGGGAAAGCTTTGAGAGACTCGCCATCGGGAACCTTTACCGATCCCTTTCAGGATCACTCCGGGCTACTCTAGCAAGACTGTCTCGCAGTAAGTAAGGAAACGCACTTGAATAACTCACATAAGTAAGAGAACTGAACTAACCGCGGGAGAATCTGCCACGTCACACAGAAGCTGCCACGTCACAAAACTGACTAACTTAGATGACCAAGTTACGTAGTTATAATTATGACTGGTAAATGATGTATTAAGTCCTTACAGTTAACATTGGCATTATTGACTGTCCGTCCAATTGACAAATCAACTATCCACGTAACGGTGATTAAAATTGAAATAGCTATGACCCACGCTCCCCCTTAGTTATTTGTCAATGCTATAACTTATAGTAGAGGTGTGTGAAAAAGTGAAAAGAAAGTAAGCGATCAGTTCTTTGCGTTGAAGGTAAGTTGTCCGATCTCCGCTGCCACCGGTTGCCGAAAATATCTGGTGGGGGTCGCCACCCGCCACCCGAGTCCCGGCAAGCCTCCGGAGGCCCGCCACCAACGGCCTCGATCCTACGATCCGATTGCCACGGGCGCCCAGATCAACACCTATAGGAGAGGACACATTCGCACAAAAGAAAACACAAAGAAGAACAAAACACAAAACATCGGTGAAGCACCTGCTATCATTCCAGGGATTCCGGAATGATGACAGTGAATTTGTTCAATAGATACATGAACTGATCACGAGGTAATGGTTTGGTGAGTAGATCACCGATTTGTTTCTTAGTACTGACTTTAATAAACTTTATCTCACCATCTCTCTGTGAATGATGTATGAAATGTAGTTCGAGAGGTATATGTTTGGTGCGTGGTCCGGATAACCCCCGTTCGCCTGCGAGAATTGTTTGGGTATTATCCTCAAATAATTCAACCGGACCTTTTTGCGGAATTCCGAGTTCCTGTCTAACATGACCTACAGCTAGACCCTCTCTAATACATTCTGCTGCTGCAAATATTTCAGCATCATTCGAACTAAGGGCTATCCTATTCTGTCTCTTAGAAAGCCAACCTATAGGATCCGATCCCCGTAGAATTACGTATCCCGTACGTGACTTTCCGGTCTTATTACAAACCTTATGGGCCGCATCAGGCCATAACGTGACTTTTGGATAGGATTGACCCTCTTGCGAGGATTTAGGCCCGTGAAATGCCAAACCGCGAAATGAGCCAATTAAATACCGCAATGTCTTTCCTAACATTGCATAAGTGACTCCCTTATCTATGGTCTGCATAACACTAGCTGCATTGAGCGCCTGTTCTATATCCGGCCTAGTCATCTTAGCTAAATAAAGAAGACTACCAACTATGCTAGCTATAGCAAACTTACGCAACGCTGCATCATCGGACATATCTAATGGCAACTGATCTAGTGCAGGGGTGCTTACGGGGCGGGACTTACCATACCCAAACTCCCTTAACACCTGTAACTGGTACTTACGTTGATGAAGGACAATTCGTCCTCCTTCCTGTACTATTTCAATCCCTTTGAACTCCCATGCAACTCCTAGCCATTTTAGGGGGAAATGCTTCTCCAAAGCACTTGCAAAATCTTCATACGCGTTCATGCTAGGCGCCGTAAAGATTAATTCATCTACATGAAAAATCCCCATTATGGCTTCTCTTATGGGCTTGTCATTCTCAACAAACATACAGAGGTCTGAGTCTAAAAGCCTAAAGCCAAGCTCCTTTAACTTCGGGGCTAATATCTCATACCATCTACGGCCTGCTTGCGGCGCCATACAAAGCACCATCAATACGCAGAATCATCCCCTCATACCCCTCTCTGTCTAACCCATGGAGCATATGCAAACACAGGGTCATGCATTCGCGCATTTAGGTAGGCATTCTTAAAATCAACACCATACAGCTTATGGCCGTGCCAAGCAGCAAGCTTTGCAAGCATTAGCAGTGAGCGATGCGAGGCACAAGGAACAAACAACTGGGTTAAAACTAACTCCTGGCTCTAACATGTCTCCCCTCAAAGCTAGTCTAGACTTAACAAACTTCCTATTGTTCTCGTCTATCTTCAGTTTATGAACCCATGTGAGCCTAACTATCTTGCTAACTCCAGCCTTTTTGGCTTTACTATAGTTAACCCAAGTGTATGTCTTAAAGTCTTTAAGAGACTGTATCTCCTTCTTCATGCCTTCTTGCAAATCTTTCGCTGTCATACCCTGCTCTGCTATCTCTTTCGGCACACGAATGTTAAGATAAAGCAAAAGCTCATTCAGCTCATTCATGCATCTTTCATGACATAACATAGCACTCTCCAACTCTCCGGCAGGCAATACGGACTCTCCCTCATTTGCCCTGTACTTGCTGATCTCTGAATCTAGCATCTTCTCTAGTTTGTCTTCAAACTGTACAAAGTGAGATGGCTTAGGTTGTTTTCTAACTTTTAACCTGTCTTTGGGGGCACATTTCTGCTTCACTATTCCTATGCGTACTTTGCTCTCCCATCCTTCTCCATAAGTCTTCTCTGCCCACTCCTCTCCCCACTCTCTTGCAGGGACTCTCACTCTCACTCCCTCTAGTTCCTGAACCTCAACTACCTTTCGTTCTCGTTTTAGTTCAGTATGCGGTCGTGATTGTGGTTGTTGTGCTTGTCGTCTTGCTCTCTTTCCTTCGTGAGCTATGTTAGCTTCTGTGATCTTATCACTTTGCTCCCATGTTCTTCCTTTACTAGGCTGCTCACTCTCTTCATATGCTCTTCTCTCGTGTTGTGTCTGTGGATCAGATGCATCTGTGAGTACGTGTGCGTGTCCTAGTCCTGTGTTGGTTGTCTGTGGGGTTGTATCGGTGGGATGGGGTGCAGCTGTCGATGTTGTGTCGATGTCCTGTGTAGAGAAGCTATCTTGTGTTGGTGTGTGATTGTGATCTAAGCTGTCTCCCCCTGTGTCCCCTCCATACTCCCCCTGCTCTTGTTGACTGTCTGACTGACTAACATCATCGACATGGTCATATGAGTCGTCATCGTCATGAGTCTGTGTCGTGTCCTTTTGTGTGTGGGTGGTGGTGGCTGTGGTGGTAGAGGTTGTGGTGTGTGTCTGTTCGACATCGACATCCTTACTCTCACTCCCCCTCAGCTACATCCTCATCCCACTCTGCTGTCCTATCTGGGTGTGCTTCCTTACCTACCTTGTACGGATTAAACCGCACGTTTCTAACTCCTGCTATCATCTCCTACCGTCCCACACTCTGTATAACTCCCTAAACAAGTCGTACCCTACTAGCATGACCTTCTTTCCTCTAAACTGACCTTTTCTACCTTTACCTGTGTACATAACTCCCATGCATCCTATTGGTCTGAGGTGGGTTAGGAAAGGTTTTCTGCCTAAAAGCTGCTCATATGGGGAAATCCCCTTTCTTGGCACATGAGTGGCGGGCAAGATGTTGTGGAGGTTGGTGGCAGAATGCTCCATTTCTGCCCAAAATGAAATGGGCAGATGGGCATGATACCGCATAGCTTGCGGCTCCTGCCGTTATATCATTAGCTTTCTCAGCTATGGGGTTTCCATCCTTGTCCCCGTTGCTGAGGTCTTCCATATAAACTGGCTCGGTTTCCACCACTCTATCACTTCTTTCGGGATGTCAAACTCCTGATCACACCTTATCTCTCTAACTCTATTTCCTGTCTGTCTCTCGTAAAATGCTACCGCCTTGTTAATGCAGTCAATAAATTCGTTCTTATGCGAAAGATAATAATCTTTAATAAACAACGAGTAATCATCCGTAACCGAAAATTTATGTCTCTTCCCGTGTATTGAACGTGTTGACCACGTCCCGGTGTCTACTACTCCTGGCTTACTAGCTCTCTCTATCCTATTGACCCTAAACCTAGGCAACTGCTTCGCCTTACCTATCATGCAGGCTTCACAGTAGTCTACTTTCTTCTCGTGTCCTACTAGCTTTATGCCTAATGCATTCGCCAGAGCTCTCATCTGCTTAACGCTATAGTGTCCACGAGCATAGTGGAACAATTCTATATCTACCTTCCTGATTGAACCTGGCTTGAGGGGATAAGACGCATACAGTGTTACCTCCCCCGTTATGCCTTCTGACTGTCCACACTCGTCTCTCTCTCTCTCTTGGGGTTTCCCTCCCCTTTCACCCCACTACCTCTACTTTGCTTGTGTGGAGGCTCGGGACGGTCGTTGATGTCTAATGGAGTGTCAAACTCGTCATCCCACCTGTAAAGGAGGGTTGACATGAGTCTGCCTCTTACTAACACGTCTCTCTCCTCAATTCTTATGGGGTGTTTTAGAATAAGTAACTGTCCATTCTGATGAACGATAGACAGATGATGGATGTGATCCATCCTGCCGGTCGACGCAATATTCACGGGTAACCTAGTGTCAAGTAGCATAGGCCTTGACACCGTAACCGGTTTACCGTGTCCGTTGATGCATGTTACCCTTGCTGTCCCCTCCTGCCCTATCTCGCACTCTCCGTTACCTGTTACTAGCTTAATAGGGGTACTGACTTGATGTCATGTAATGTTTCGGGATTGCATGCTATGTCCCTAGAAGACCCACTGTCCTGAACTATCGTGTTTTTCCTATCTCGCCCACCTTCCCCATCTAACACTAATGCATAGTTCTGTCTGCTGTCTTTGTGTTTTGATGGTGTTGGTGGCTGAGTGGTGTGGGTGTCTTGGGTTTGCGTTGGTGGGGATAATGTCGTGCTAACTGCGTGTGCAATATACACTCCCTCTATCGCTCTTACCACGTCTGTCAAGAACTCGTCTTGCACTAACTTCCCTTCACTTACCTTCACCTCACGATTGGTTTCTCTGATGCATGTTGTGGTGAGTTGTTGAGCGAGCTGTGCTATGTCTTTGAACGCATTGATGGGTGGTGTGTTGGTGTGTGGCTGAGCTTGTGGTGTTGGACCTGGTTGTGGTGTTGAGGTTGTAGCAGTGCCTCCCCGCCATTCCCTCTTGGACTCCCCGGTCCCTGCAACAACACTGGGCAGTCCGGCAGATGCCGGACTCCCACTCACATCGTGAGTCTCCTTCTTATGCTTCTGTATGTATTTCCGAACATTCCCTTTTCGCGTGAATTGCAGATATTCCGTGTCAATGTCAGAGTTATCCATACATGCTGCCATGGCATCATCATGTCTGGAGAAGGGAGAAGGGAGAAGGGAAGGGAGAGGGGAGAAGAGAGAAGGGAGGAGGAAAAAGGCAGGCGATGCTATCCGGCCAAACGAAATAGTCCATCAGACCGGAAAAAGCACCCCATTCATGCCACCCCGTGCCACCCGGCCGGAAAAAGCAGGTCATTTATGCCACTCCGTGCCACCCGGCAGGAAAAAGCACTGTCATTTATGCCACTCCGTGCCACCCGGCCGGAAAAAGCCAGGTCACTCTTGCCACCCCATGCCACCCGTCCCGAAAAAGCACTGTCACTCTTGCCACCCCGTACCACCCGGCCGGAAAAAGCAGGTCATTTATGCCACTCCGTGCCACCCGGCAGGAAAAAGCCAGGTCACTCCTGCCACCCCATGTCACCCGGCCGAAAAAAGCTCAATCAATTATTCTGTGGCTTCCCTTTCCCAGGTGGCTGCCCTGGTCTTGTCCGTCAAGAGCGGTGACTAGGCGTTTTTCTTGGCTCGTTCGCCAGGGCTCGGAACAGCAGAGAGGCAGTGCGCACGGAGGCCGGCCCGGCGACAGGTGGGGAGGGGGTGGGCTGTGTCCCCAGGGCACAGCCCCCTCCCCGGCCCCCTGCATCTCCCCCCCCGCCCGCTCCGGTTGCCTCTCTTGCCCCCCCCCCCCCCCCCCCCGAACGCTTCCCCGCCGGCGTGGGCGCCACGCACGAGCCACGGCAGAGTCCTTAAAACACAGACCCAAGAGAGAGAACGCGGTGGCGAGGGGTGAAGCAGGCTGATGCATGCGCTAGCGACCGTCCGTCTGCCGCCCCGGTGGTGGTGGTCCTGGTACCTGTGGGCCGCCGTGGCCCGGGCCTACTGCCCGTACGCGTGCCCGCCGCTCCAGTGTCCGGCGCCCGAGTGCCCCGGTGGCGCCACGGTGCTCGAGCTCAGTGTGGCGGCCCCGCAGGACACGTTCGTCTGGCCCCTGTGGCCGCCCGCCGCGCCGGCGGCCCTCACTACGCGCTTCCCTCCTCCATCGCTACTCACATCGCATCCGCCGGGGTCCGCCGTCACCGTGTACTGGCCGGGGGCGGCGTACGTGTGCGCGCACGGCGCGGCGTCGGCGTCCAGGCACGGCGTGGGGGGCGAGCCGTCCCCCCAGTCGACCGTGAACAACGTCGCGGCCGCGGCCCGCGCGGCACAGAGCGTGTGCGGCGCGCGACCCAGACACGTGAGAGGGGGAAGGCGCGCGCCCCCCCACGCGCGTGCCGAGGGGCGCGCGCCGCGCCCCGCGCGCCGCGCCACAGCCACGCGATGCGGGCGCGCGCCACGCACGCGGGGGTGGGCGTCTTTCCCCCTCCCCCTCCTTGCACCCCCCCCCCCCCCCCGCATGGCGCACCCTGGGGCACGCGCGTGCGGGGAACCTCGTCCCCCCCCGGGGGTACGCCGCGCGGGGGCGGCGCGTGCGCAAGCGGGGGGGGGCTTTGCGTGGACTAGACGCTCGAGACACCCACCATTAATGCGGCTGCTAGTGATCCCGGGCTCTGCTGTTTGCGCCCGCCCGCTGATGTACGCGCGCGCGCACCTGGACACACACCTTGCTCTCTCTCTCTCTCTCTCTCTTTCTCTTTCTCTCGCTCCCTCTCTCGCGTGCCACTGTAGACCATGCCAGTGACGACGAGAGCCCAGGCCAGACTCCGGCAGGCGCCCCCTAGCAGCCACGGCGCAGCGCGCCGCGGCGCAGCGCGTCCTCGCCACACCCGCCTACCCAGTACGCCACCGCCCAGTAAGCCACCGCCCGGTACGCCACCGCCCAGTACACCACCGCCCAGTACGCCACCGCCGGCGACTGCGGGGGTGGCCGCGCTCCTAGGCCAACTCGGTACACAGGTCTTTGTGCACCGTGGCTGTTGTCCAGGGGCCGCCGGGGTCGGTCGGTCGCGTGTGGCAGGCCCGGGCTCGCGAGCCGCTCCCGCCCTCGCTCCTGAGGCCGGACGGCACTTTCGAGCCCACGCACTGTACCCTCTTGCACCCCGGCTACCTGGTGTTGCGCCGGGGCGGTTGTCTGGTGGGCCGCGAGCTGCCCACCAGCTGGCCCTTGTACCAGCAAGCCCTGGCACAGGACAGGACGTTTCCCCCCGAGAGCCAAGTCGCGATAGCCGTGGCGGCGTACGTCTGGGAATTCTTGCTGACGGAGGCGCAAAGGACTTACTGGCGCGCCGGCAGTGGCTAAGGCTAGCGGCCCTGCTCCTGCTGTGCACAGGCCGAATCACTCATTAAAACACCCACACTGCTACCGGCTTAGACCCACGCCCCCCTCCCCGTTGTCGCTCCGCCACCCGGCCCGGGGAAGCTCGTGCAGGCCGGACACCGGAACCTAGTCCAATGGGGGTGGGCGCGCCGCGCACGGGGGGGGAGCGCCGTCCGCGCTGCACCCGCCGGCCGGGGTTCACGCGCCCCATTGCAGCCAGGGGCGGGGCGGTACACACTTCGTTGGCCGCGACCGAGTTTTAATCGACACGTCAAGCTTGCGCGGCGGGGGAGTGGCTAGGGGCTCTACTCGCTCACACATGCACCTGCCTACCAACAGGGCTGTTTTTCCGCCACCCCTCACTCTTCTCTCTCTCTCTCCGGCCCACCTGCCCCTTGTCCCGGTCCCGCTGCACCGCCTCCCTGCGACGGCAGGGAGGGGGGAGGGCGCTTACTGGAAGCGGAAGATTGCGTGCGCGGCAGGCACGGGCGGTTCCCCCGGTGCCCCCGGGGGGTGCGGCTGCAGCTGCCTCTCCAGGGTAGTGAGCGCTACCACCGCGTACCGACAGTTGCATTTGCGCAGAATGCTCGAGGCTGTCCGGGCCCGTCAACGTGTGCTGGTCCTTCTCTAGCACGGCCAACAGCTCCGAGTTCTGCTCCTCGCTGTGGATGTTGGGGCAGCAGAAGATGTAGGCATTGCCTTCTCCCACGCACAGCAAGAAGAGCGCGTACACAAAGAGCGCTAGGCCCAGGGTGGCCGCCGCCGCGAACAGGATTTTGTAGCCGACGCAGTGGTAGTTGTCAATCAAGGCGAACTGCAGCCAGTGGTGGTTCTTGCTGCCGCCCGCGTACTGACAGGCCAAGCCCGCCATAAAGATCAGGTCGGACATCGCGCCAATGTTCTTCTCGTGCATCACCGTCAGGTAAGCCAATTTGCGCAACCGTGCATACCGATTCGGGAAGACGTTGCCCCATCTGGTGACTAGGCCTTGTCTATTGAAGGCATTGCCCCCTTTGGACTTCATCACCTCTAGCACTTGTTTTATCTGAACATCGGGAATCATTGTCAGGATCATACATATCTATCTCTTCTTCATCTTCTCCCTCATCGCCACCCTCACTCTGTCTTGGCGTGTCGCATGTGCGTGCTTGTGGTGTGGTGTGAGGTGTCGATGTGGATGTGGGTGTTTGCGGTGCTGTTCCCTGGACCTGACTCCCCCTCACTTCCCTTCTCACCTTATTCTTCTCCCTCTCTCTTACCCTCTGTGGAGATTGTTCAGTGAAAGTGGTAGTGAGATTGCGTGGTAACACTAACCCTCTCGCTTTCGCATCAGTGATTAAACCTCTCTCGTCTGGATAATAAGGTGATTTGGGGGGTCGGAGGTTGGGGCTGACAGATAGATCAAGTAAAAGGTACTCTGGGTCCTGATTTTTAGCGTGATATCCGCAGTATTCCCCGAAAACCATACGCGAAGCTTGCACGGCATTAGGCCCTTTCTTATCATGTTCAAGCGAAATCTGACAAGGGGTATTCCTTTTGTTTTTCCCATTACACTTCAGAGAACGGGGCCTCTCTCGGCTATAGCTAGCTAGACTGAGTGGAGGAGTTGAGGTGTCAGATGCTTGATGCTTTGGGGGTGCTTTGGTATGTTTGTGGCCTGACGTTTTAGTAGTTTTGTTTAGTGAGGGTAGAGGGGCAAAACTGGGGTTAGGACTCCTAACACTCTTACGTTGTCAGATGCTTGATGCTTTGGGGGTGCTTTGGTATGTTTGTGGCCTGACGTTTTAGTAGTTTTGTTTAGTGAGGGTAGAGGGGCAAAACTGGGGTTAGGACTCCTAACACTCTTACGTTCTGCCTGTGGGGAACGAACACCTGGCTCAGTCTGGGTTCCCCAGACTCGACGTTCTCCCTTTGGGCCCCACTTCGTTGAACAGCTGGCACAGACTGGGGTTCCCCAGCCTCGGCATTCCCTCTCCCTGATGTTTCAGGCTCCTCTTCGTCGTCATTCTCTCCTGACTCACTTCCCCCCATAATAATGAGTAATGCGTCTTCGTCTGACTCTTCTTTTCTTCTTCTTCCTCCTCTCTCAGTAGAGCTATATCCTTCTTAGGCTTGTTCTTCTTGTTATGTGTCTTTCCCTTTCTCTTACCCTTCTCTTGCTTGAGTTTATCATCTCTCTCTTGGTTTTGTTTCTTGGCCTTAGTGTCCGGGCAATACTTCTTCGTATGACCTTTCTTGTCACACGCGAAACACGTAACTTTCAGCCACCATTCCTCCTTCTTCTTAAGCTTTCTGTACTTGCCCTTAGCCCCATCCCCATCATCTTCCTGATCATCTAGCACGAGGTTTGTCTCCTTCTTCAGCTGCCTCGTGCTCTTGTTCGCTCTCTCTCTTCTCTTCTTCCTTCCACTTGTCCTTTCTCCACAATGCCCATGTGTCTCTCGCACTATCGACTAAGTCGTCAAATTTGGGTCTTAAGTTCGGTGGTAGGTTGTAGTGAAGTGCTTTGAAACTTTCTTCATATGCGGGTGTCTTGCAAGCGTAGCAAGCAGGCTTCTTATGAGGTCATCCTCATCAAATGGGTGTGTTCTGTGACTCTCAACCTCTCCTTTCAGGGCGATGTAGTCATTTAACCATGCATCCACATTCTGTCCGGGTTTGGGGTACATGTTCTCGAAAATTCGTGCTTTGATATTTTTGCTGACCCCGAAGATTGAACCGAACTTTGCCCTAACTGCCTCTATTAGTTCTATCGGTCCTTTCACTGTTTTAGTGCGCAGATATCGAACAACAACAGGGTGAGAAAAGGCAACAGACAGAATGAGTTGTAAAGTTCGCATGCGTTCATAATGCTTCTTCTCCTTCTGCATGCCTCTTACTCTCAATGTGTGAGCTCGTTTGGACTGTTTTCTTTTCTCTCGCTTCAGTCTCTTAGCTCTCTTATCTTTCCACTGCTTCTTCTGTTCTTCTGTCATCCTTGCCCAATCTTTCGGTTTGTCTTCTGCGGTTGTCTTGCTGCCATCTTTCTTCGTTTTGGGTCTCTGTTTACCGCTGTCTGACTGGCTTCCTTCATCGTCTGTCTCGGAGTTAGGGGTGTCCTCTGACTCTGGCTCTTCTGGCAATTCCCTTTCCTCTACTTCCATTGCTTTCGCAGGATAGTAGGGATGTTTAACCTTAGCTTTAGCTGGATCTTGAAACGCCAGCGCTACGCACTCCACATGCCAGGCACTGATGCCCTTGGCATAGTTCTCTATCTTGTAACGGAAGTCATAATAGTTTCGAGTGGTACCATCCAACTGCGGTATGTACTCTTGCTTTAAACTCATAGTCTTCTCGGTTCCAAGGCTCATAACCTTTGAGAGACTCGCCATCGGGAACCTTTGCCGATCACTTTCATGATCACTCCGGGCTATTCTAGCAAGAGACTAAGGAAACGCACTTTAATAACTCGCATAAGTAAGAGAACTGAACTAACCACGGGAGAATCTGCCACGTCACACAGAAGCTGCCACGTTACAAAACTGACTAACTTAGATGACCAAGTTACGTAGTTATAATTATGACTGGTAAATGATGTATTGTAATGCCCCCAACGATAGCTCGAAAAAAGTCGGTAATACAACCAAACACAGTCCTCAAGAATGAGAATGATGTCTCGTTGTATTAGCTCAGTGAAGCCAAAAAGGAAAACGGCAACAGACCAGGAATAAAATGGCATCAGGTCCAATCCGGACAAATAATACTGAAAAACAAGCTGGTGCACCTGTCACCAGGAAAAGGTACTTTTTACCAGCTATCCGGAGGGTGATGCCTACAGTACCCCCTCCCGATTTTATGACGGAAATAGCATTTTCATCATACACCTTCTGATTTCTTTCTGCAAATAGTATGCGCTATGGAGTCATGCCACACAGCGCATCGACCAACTGATAGACGCTAAAAGATGATAAATATATTCCTCATACGGCACGTCAAAGCGGATTCTCTAGCCGTTATTGTAGATTATTGAACTCCTTCGCCTCAATTTCTTTTTTCGGCAGTATGTCAAGAACAAACGTACTATTAATAAAAAATACAAGCAACGTGGTGCTGTATTCCCCCCTTGATCTCCTTCTTCTTCTTATTATTATTATTGTTATTATTATTTGGACACCGTGATAGCCCAGAGGTCAAGTTCTACCATCTGGGCCCTGTCGCCAGTTCGATTCCCGTCGGTGCCACCAGTATTTTCATTGAACGTAACGATCCGTCTGGACCAGTATTTTCATTGAACATACCGGCCCGTCTGGAAGTGTTGGAACTGCCCTTGCGGGGGTGTCATTAGAGCTTATCGTCAATTCTTCGTACTCCCCTCACGGGTGAGACGATGGAGGCGCATGTGCAGAAATGCATCAGCCATTGACAGAGAAGCACTATTATTATTATTATTATTATTATTATTATTCACAGGGAGATCGTAAGTACATTGTCTTTTTTAATGACATACCCTTGTGTAAGGCGGATATCCTATGATATAGAATTAGGGGGCCAGTCCTAATAGCTATATCCGAAGTCGAGGTGTATGTACCCGACCCTGCGATATACCGACACAAGTAGAGATTGACCGTGCTCAGGTACGACAGTATATAGTCTATCGTAAAAAATAATTTAATGAAAGTTTCAGAGAACATTTCATTTTCGAGAACATCATCCCAGGACTTGGAAAGGGTCATACCCGGGAACACCATCGCTCAATACACTAGCGATCCCCGTATACGGTGTAGTATCATTGTCGATCGACCTTTCGCACTCGTATGTTGCGATCGAATGCCAAGTTATATCACTGAGTCTTTTTAATATTCATATTGATAACTGATGATGCATGATCAAATCATGATACGCCGTGGGCAATCAATCAGTTTATTTGAGACGCATAAAGAAAAATAGTTTCTTTGTCACTGCCTTCGTCGTCTGGCGCGGATTTCTTTGCCTGGTGGAGGACCACCAACAAAAGTCAGATCGAACTTTGACTGTTCGAGAATGTCCCAGATCTCATTAGGGATTCCGCCCAACGATAATTCAAAAGGGATATCAAGCACTCCTCTTGGCAGTGTCTGAATGGTCCACGCAGTGTAATCCTTGTCTCTGGGAGTAATTGTATCATCCCATGTCTCGAGACTTTTTGCGTCTTTATATACTGGCAGATAATGTCTTGCCTTTGGATCCTCAACCGGGTCCATACTTCTCCAGAACTGGAGTATCGGTTGTACTATCTTTGCGGCTGATGATATTTTGAGTGTCCGTGTGACACGCATCTGTCGTGGGACCGCCACGACCCGCATCAAGTATAAGTCTGAGAGAGTGTCATCAGCGACATGTTGTTCCGCTGGTCTCATCAGATAGAAAACATTTTTCACCCATGCGATGGTTGCTATCGCATCGCCTTCCTTCCATCGCTCATGGACAATCTCAACGTTGCCCGCGTTTGGGTCAGTGTCCGTCCCCTCCTCCTCCTGGTGGACGTCCTTTGATCTCATCGACCTCATCGCCTTCCTCGGTTGGTCGTTGATAAGATCATTCCGCGCTCTCCTTAGCTGCGCCTCTGTGATCTTCTCCTTCTTTCCGCTATGCTCTCGCGGAGACTTAGACTGAGTCCCCACCGCGCTTATGCGGTCAGTCTTCTCCTTGCTGTCCACCTCACTCTCCTCCTTCTCAGCTATCGGTGCCCGATAAGCATCGTCTTGGTCTATGCCAGCCTCCTTGTGGATGGGCGCCACCTCTTTGAAATCATCCTTCATCCGTTTTAACGCCTCCTCAACGGATTCATCTTCCAGTAAGAAGGGATAATACTTAATCATCCTTCTTACATTCACAATTTGCACCTTCCCTCTACCCCTGATCTTGTAATTAAGAGGTCCCGTCTGTTCCATAATCTGATAAGGTCCTTTCCAGTGAGTGAACAGCTTAGAGCTGACTCCCTTCGGGACTTGAGGATGGTACAATAGTACAATATCCCCGACCTGGAACTTAATCTGATCCAAGTGCGCTTGTCGCACCCCTTCAGCATCAGTCTTTCGGCGCTCCGCCTCTCTATGCGCCCTGACTATTTGTCCCACCTCCATCTTCACCCTAAGTCTCATCCCAAACAACTCATCCGCATCCGCCCAAGTGCCTTTTGGGTGAAGGAGCGAAGTCGGGATATCAGGCTCACGCCCATATACTAACTGATATGGCGAGATTCAGCTCTTCGAGCCTCCTAACGCCGTAGAGGGTAGACAGTTCATTGCAAACGCAAATGATGGTGCTGCCTCGACCCATGCTCTTTGATTCTCCTTCTTCGTGCAATACATCTTTAGCGAGGCTTTGAGGGGTCTGTGTACCCGCTCGATTTTCCCATTTGCTCGCGGGTTATAGGCAGTAACATATTGCCATTTCATCCCGTAATACTTAGATAGTTTGTCGATGACCTCGCTATTAAAGTCCGAGCCTCGATCAGAACATATCTTTCTTGGTACTCCGATCTGTGAGATGATCCTATCGATCAGCGCCTCGGCCGTCGTCTTGCCGGTAACGTCTTTGACAGGGATGATCCACACATAGTTGGTGGCTCTGTCAATAGCCGTAAGGAGGTATCTGTAACCATCCTTCGATTCTGGGAAAGGTCCCACATGATCAATGTGTATAAACTCAAACATCCCCGCATGAAGAGGAAATTCGCCAATCAGGTCGAAATTTGCCTTCAGTGGTGTTTTGTTTATCTTGCACGGGATGCATGCATCCACCGCCTGATCTATCTCCTCCTTCATCTTCTTCCACCAGAATCGCCTCGCTACGAACATATGAGTTTGTTGTCGACCCGGATGCGCCAAAAGTGGGCAATTGTGGGCTGCGACAAATATAAATCGTCTCAGACTCTCCGGTACCCAAAGGGTCCATTTGTCCGGCTGTGACGCATAGCGACCGTGAAGGCCCTTGTACCACAGTAGACCATCTCTCCATCCCAACTCCTTCATCTGATCTTTGATCGCTTTCGTCATCCGTAGCTCACCCGGGTTCTGATATAACTGTATCAGTTCCTTAAACTCCGGATCTTGAGCCTGTTGTTGCCTCCATGCGGTAGGCGAGGCTATATGGATAGTACCATCTTCTAGCCGTATCCCGATTCTTTCCGGGTCATCGTCTAGGTCACTTCTCCGCTCTTGAGGAGGCTCCGCATAAACATCCTGCGTCTCCTCTTCCTTTCTTATGTTCGCCTTCGCATTCGCATATACCTCATAGGACCACTCAGCGTCCTCCTGGGTATGTAGCTCACAACACATCCCGTGATCCGGGCCTTGTGGACTGTACCGTAGACCTGTGCGGTCATATCGGACTCCACTCGCCATCTCCATCGCCTCAATGTGGCTGACCTCATACACCTTGTCAGCGGACAAGTCTTCCATCTCCACCGTGGACACCAACGCCGATACTTCTGAGTTAAACTCTAGCCTAGAGAGGCTATCAGCGACCACATTTCGCTTTCCCGGTAGATGGACCATTGTAAAATCGAAACAAGACAAGAACGCTTGCCACCGCGCCAGCCGTCCCGTCTGTTCATGATTCATCAACCATAACAGGTTATGATGATCAGTTCTGACAGTAAATTGAGGTCCTCCCCACAAATACTCTCTGAGCCTCTTGAGGGCCCATACTACCGCCAACGCCTCTCTTTGCCTTGTGCAATAGTTTCTCTCCGCCGCACACAACTTCCTACTAATAAACATGATTGGGCGTAATTTCTTCTCCTCATCCTCTTGTTGTAATACAGCCCCAATCGCAAACTTAGATGCGTCTGTATCGACTACGAATTGTTTCGTAAAGTCGGGCATCGTTAACACCAGTCCTCCGTCTTTCGGGTCTTTGTAAATGAGATCTTTGAGCGCATGAAACGCTTGCAAAGCCTCTTCGCCCCACTTCTCAAAGTCTCCAAAATCTATCATTTTCTCCAACTTAGCCCGTGTTGCACCCCAATCGGGTATAAACTGGCTATAGTATTGCGCCATCGCAAGGAATGAGTGCAATTCAGTGCGGTTCTTCGGTATCGGTCGATTCATAATCTCCTCCCTCTTCTCTTTGGATATCGAGACTCGATTATGGGAGATCTCGTACCCTAAGTATGTCACACTCGTCTTGGCAAGTTGACACTTCTTTAGATTGCACTTCAGGCCAAAAGCTCCGATGCGCCTGAATATATCGGACAAATGATCGATATGCTCCTCCATTGTGTTAGAGTATACGATAATGTCATCGATATAGCAAAATGCATATTCTCCCGCCTTCTGTCCCCGCCTTCTCATAAAGCCACCGTCAGACAAATCATCGTACTGACTGCTCAACATCTTCTGCATCGCCTTCTGGAAAAGTCCTGGGGCTTGCTTGAGGCCCATCGGAAGCACTTTCCATTGATATATTTCCATACCCACCACAAACGCCGTCAGCCATCTGGACTTTTCCTCCAGTGGTATCTGCCAGAAGCCATTCTTAAGGTCAATGACCGAATAGAATTTTGCATTCCGCAGTACTCTCCTTCCTTCTTCTAATGTCGGGAGAGGATTTCTCTCTTCCTCCAGCACCTTGTTGTCACGAGCATAGTTAACTGTCAGGCGCCATTCTCCTCCTGGCTTCGGCACTATTCTCGGTTGTGAGACTATTAGAGATGTTGATCTCTCAATAAAGTCCTCATTGAGCAGCTGTCTTGCTAGCTCCTCTGCTATCTTCGCCTCATGTATACTCAAATTCGCCCTTCGTGGTGCCGGTGACGGCTCCGCACCCGGTATTTTATAAATAACCGCAGTGAAATCTTCAGGCTTGACACCACCTGCATGTGGAGGGTCAAAAATTTCCTTGTTCGCCTCTAATTTGGCTTTTAAAAGCTCCTTCTCCTTCTCCGTGCCTACTCCTTCCAATATTTTCCGCGCCGCCTCTTGAAAATCTTCATCAGACATCTGTTTATGCTGCTTGAGGGGTTCTCTGTCCTCCTCCAAGCCTAAGTCCTCTTCCGAGACATCATCTAGGCCCGTCTTTTCATACGTGACCGTGTCCGGCTCATCATCTTTACCTAGCTCCACCAGCATGTCAATGAGTCTCGCGTATTGCAAAGGAGCTTTACAGGTGTAAAAACCATCAAAGCATGTGAATGCTTGCGGTATCAATTTCAACTTGTCGAGGTCTCTGAGCTTCCGCTTGTATGCACTGCTCTGCTCACGAGTTCCCATACGACAAGCCACCACTAGCTGTTGCTTGCGAGAGGGTACCGGTATAGGATGATCAATAAGCCGGTCCCTTATTTCCTGTGCCCATATCGCCTTCTCATTATATGGCAGGATAATAGTATACGGCTTATTATTTTCGAATAAAGTCCGTAAGCATTTCTTCACTTCAGACAGTGAACGCGGCCACGTGGGCTCGTCACCCCAGAAATCAGTAATAAAACTTGTAATAGTTTCTGGTGGAGTATCCGGGATTCGCCCCGTTCTCCTTGGTACAAACGCCTCCCTTTTTTCTTCTCCTACTTTCGCATGGAAACAGTATCCGTTAGTAATATGGACATCTGTTCCTACTCCTTCCGCGAATCTCGCCAACGACGGGCTTCTTTGTGCGACACATATAATCTCCTCCTTTCGCTTCTCGATTAAGTCATCAATAGACTTTTTGTCCCAATGGCATGTCGGAACTGTGACAGTGCACACTTGGGATTCCCAATTGTCGGTCCAGGACAGTTCATCCGGTCTTACGACATGGGAGTGAACGTATACCTCAAGTGCCTCATGTGCGATGGCCATCTTTTTGTGATCCGTCGCTAGACTCAGCTCATAAGCCTCATAAGAGTCAGTAGCGTTGAAGGGATCAATATCGTTCTCTTCTCCTCTTTTTACTCCATATATCACTCGCCGTGCGGCGCAATCAATCACAGCCCCCATCGTAGCCAATTGGTCATACGATAGTAATATTGACCCGTGGTAACCGGGGACGACATAGAGGTCCATACGGTATACTCGTGCGGATTTCAATTTAAAGGTCAGTGTGATGATTCCCGTGATATCCGTCCGGCTGCTCACTCCTTTGAGAGTGCCCGTTGACTTTTTCATATTTCCGTCCACCCAGTCCCGGTATCGATTTAAAAACTTCCGGCCGAGAATATTAATATTCGCCATCGTATCATTACAAACTTTTAATATTGTCTTCAATGTTTCACAATAAAGTTCCGTATAACACAGAGCATCGGGCCTGTGTATATTGGCTGCGAGAACAAGAACTTTACGTTCCAAATTTTGGAGTCTTGTCTCTAAGTTTTTCAACTCCTCCTTCTTCTCCTCCTGCTTCACCTCATTAACATTTTTATTATTCTGCGGTACTGGTGCGTTTACTATTTGAGCGACATTGTCTTGTGGTACTTGAGTACACACATTGTCTTTTTGCTCGCCACCCGCCGCGACCGTAGACATTGAGTCTGTTCGTGGTTGTTTGCTTGGCCGAGGCGATACGTCTGCCATTGGCCTCCTCGCCTCCATCGCAAGTCTCGCCTTCCTATTTGCATCAGTTATCATTGGTAACCGTGCTGTATGAACGGGTATGAGACTACCTTGGGGCTGCAGTCTCTGTATACCCACATCTTTGTTTTCACATAGAGGAAGCGTTGGCCCAGTCTGCACAACAGCATTAGAAAGCACTGTGACTTTAGGGTTAAACTTCACAGTCTTCTCCTTCCTCTCTTCTTCCCCCTCCAGTCATTCCACCACCTCGAAACGATTACCTTGGTAGTGTCCGGGTAGGATGACGTATCGGTCTCCGAGGCAGTGTTGTAGGCCTGAGCTCGACCGAAATTCGGGTTGGAGCCTGCCCACGAGCCTCCTCCTCCTCTGGGTGGGGGGGCTGGAGCTCGAACAGCTCTCCCTCCATAAGGGGTATATCCCCGACCTCCTCATCTTCCTCTCTGAGGGGTTCCCTGCCACCTCGAGGCTCCTCTCCATGTTCCTCGTCCTCGTCCTCCTCCTCCTCCTCCTCCTCGTCCTCCTGCTCCTGCTCCTCCTCCTCGTCCTCTTTGAGAGGCCTTTAAGTTCTTTTGTCTCTCCCTTTCCTCCTTCTTCTCCTTCATCCTCTTCATGTAGGTAATGATTGCCTCTCGTAACTCCTCATCATCACACATATTGGCATACCAACCTTCGTTCACAGCGGCAATCTGAAGCATATTGAAAAGGCCCGGTTCCTTGCCTTCCGTCCTGCTCAGAAAATTTGCCCTTGCTGTTGGGTTCTGCCTATCATGATCGAAAGAGCAGTCTCTGTTCTCCATCTGTGCCTTACACTGCAAGCCCGCGAACCACCTCCAACATGCGGTCTTCAGGTCTGGCTCTCTCTGTCTCTTCCAACCGGCAACTCTGTTTGTGTACGTGGCTTGTGCGCCAACAGGTACACCGCCTGCCTGTGCCGTATGCGCCTCCGTGAGCGAGTCCATGTTTGAGCATGCACTCATCACTTCTTGAAACAGTGTTGACTGAGCAACGCTTTGAACCGTATTTTCGAACACGTGTGTCTCGAGGAAGTTCTTGGACTTCACTGAGCTAAACGTCGAGCATTGTTGTATGAGCTGAGTAAGCTTGCTCGGGTTAACTGTGTGTAACGCCGAAAAGAAATAGAGGATGATCGACTTGCGGCCATAGAATAGCCCATAGGAGGAAACTACCTCCGTAAGGGTCGCCGCCAAGCCAACAGCACTCCTCAAACTCATCGCCACTGTCTCAAAGATTTCAAATCCTATGAGAGTACCAGTGCAGAGATGCTGGTATCCATGAGATTGAAAATATGAAATGAGTGTGGCCACCGCCAGTTCACACTGAGCGTCTAGGCCTGTTGCATTGTTTCTCTTAATCTCCTCCTTCTTTCTCAAAAACTTGTACTGTGTCAGATCAAATCCCTCCGAGACTAGAGATTGGTCAAAAACAGTAACAAGGGCCTCGTATTCCTGCGTTTCGTCGCAAGGAAAAGCCTTCATGCAGGCATTGATCTCTTTGAGCTTGCTCAAAAGCGAAGCATCAGAGTCTTTGTATGAGCTCGTCTTGGCATATAGCATGAGACTTGCCACTCCTCCTTTCTTCCCCTTGAAGGCATTTATGATGTTCTGTCTGTCCTTCTTCTCCGTGTTTGTGACCACCACCGTAGTTGAGCCCGAGGGTGCAGGGGCTGGTGGGGCAGGAGCTGGTGGGGTCAAATATGTCGGAGGGTGTGTCTTTGCACCACTCACTTTTGCTTTCATTCTTTCCAGTCTCATCGTCTTCTCGAACTCCTCATTCTCTTTCGCCTTCTTCTTCTCAGATGTCACCAGCTTTTGAGCATGAGTGATAAAGGCCACCAATTCAGAAGCAGATCTGAGAAAATTATATTTCTCCACATATTGGTCAACACCTGCTTTGTTGGCGACCGGTGGTGCGTTACTAAGTGATTTAAGGACAGAGTGATCCTTGGTAGGAATCCATCTCTTCCATGCCTCCTTGTGCAGTAACGCACCCATCAACAGTCTGATCTTGGTCAGAACTCTGTCGGTCTTCTCTAACTCATCAATCACAGGATGAGTTTCTCCTGCTGCCTTAATGCTTTTTTCCATCTCTGCCTTCCCCTCCTCCAAGGCCTTTATTTCCATTGTAAAAAAATGAAATATGCCACTCGAGTTTTTCGAACCCAGATTGGTCTTCATTTTTGTTACATCGACTGCCTCCTGACCAGTCGCGAGGAATCTGGCCGTTGCTCTTGGGTTTGTGTACTGGAGGTAACCCTCACATCGTGGGCCGTATGTACGTTCCCAAATCAGGGTTTGAGTGTACACCCCAAAGATAGCATCGAGTAATTCAAGGTGGGTGTGTGTGTCCCCAAACTTGATATGCTGTATCTTCTTTCTCTCTTCTGGATCAGAGACCAGTTTGCAGAGGAGCTGTGCTGTGTTTGATAATAGGATATAGACATCCTTTTTAGCACGACTTTTCTCTCTTCTTTGATCCTGAGGGATCCACACATAAGTATCATTCTCTCCCCCATCTTGTTATCAAACTCTTTTTTAGTGAGGTCATAGTGGTCTTGCACCCACTGTTGTTCCTCCACTGTGATCTCCTCTCCATCACTATGAATCAAGTCGATCATTTTTCGTCCTCCTCCTCCCGTGTAGGCAGGTGGTAAGGGATTACCATATGCTCCTCCTCCTCCCGTCTCTTCTTGGTCAAATCCTCCTTCATCTTCGTCTCCTCCATATCTTCCTTCATCATCCCAGCCCTCTTCTACTCCTCCTCCTACTCCTTCATTCTCCTCCTCCTTCATTCAATCCTCCTCCTCCTCCTTCGTTCAATCCTCTTCCTCCTCCTCCTCCTGTTTCTTCTTCTTCTCTTCTTTGTTCTGCCTCCGAGAATTCACTCACTTCGGCGGTCTCTGTCGACATGATGTCGTAGTAGTGATCAACAGGAGGACAGTGTCAGCTCCTATGTTTGGTTTTTGTTCGTTTGTGTTCTGTTCCTCCTTCAGTCGATTGACTAGTGAAGAGAGAAACTAATAGAGAGGGTAGGATAAGATTCCCTGTCCTCTATGAAACACTGTTTGTATGTTTGTTTTTGTTTGAGAAAAATAGTCTTTGAGACTTTCTCCGATTTCTTGTTCTCCTTACTCAGATTACTTTCTCCTCCTTCTTTTCTATATTGTATCTAGTATGAGGCACTTGGACCTACACACAGATAGTAATAGAGAAGCTAGAAAAGCTCTCCTTGAGAAGTCGACAGTCGTTCGGATAGGTTCTCAGACCTACCTTTAGAAAACGATCAGAGATTTGCAAAAATACTCTGACGTATGTGTGAGATAATGCAGATAAATGCACAAACTAGAAGGGTAGAGTGTTGTGCTCCTGTCCCTATGCTTGTTTGTGTTTTGTGTGTGTTCCTTCACTCTTCTGTCCACCTCCTTCTTCTTGGTCTCTGTGTGAGAACAGCAAGAACGACAGAGAGTTTGTATCTGATGTCTCCTCGTGAGCACACAGATATGGATTGGGCTAGAGGGTACGAGACACCTGCTTGAGACCAATCAAATTATTTGTTTTGTGAAAGAGTTATGAGGGAGCTGTGCTGGAGTATTTGTTTTCGTCTAACGTCCCCGTGTGAGACAGGTCAGTGAAAATTCACTCTGTTGCCTGTGTGGCAAAGCAGAAAGAAATCACCCTAGTGATGTGGACTCCAAATGTAATGCCCCCAACGATAGCTCGAAAAAAGTCGGTAATACAACCAAACACAGTCCTCAAGAATGAGAATGATGTCTCGTTGTATTAGCTCAGTGAAGCCAAAAAGGAAAACGGCAACAGACCAGGAATAAAATGGCATCAGGTCCAATTCGGACAAATAATACTGAAAAACAAGCTGATGCACCTGTCACCAGGAAAAGGTACTTTTTACCAGCTATTCGGGGGGTGATGCCTACAGTATTAAGTCCTTACAGTTGACATTGGCATTATTGACTGTCAGTCCCATTGACAAATTAACTATCTACATAACGGTGATTAAAATTGAAATAGCTATGACCAACGAAAAAAGCACATGCACACACAAGTTTCTATGCGAAAGTGGATAAACACAGTATAGGAACATATGAGAACACAAAACACAGCAAAATATAATGTGTAGGCAACAGAAGGGAAGAAAAACAATATGGTGGGAAGCATTTCCAAAAAAAGGACGTAACACAAGCAAACACATGTAATTTTGCAAGCACAAAACAAAAAATTAGTAGGAAGCCAGAATGTACAAAAACAGTTGCATTTGAATTTAGGCGGTACAGTAGACATAAATAAAAATACAAGACAAAAAGCACACAAACCGACTTTGCTCTGTGACAAAAAAAAAAAAAAAAAATTGTTTTGGACAAATCAATGCCTCTTCTGTGAAGACGGCCCGGAGGGAATGTGGCAATTTGTGGACAAATGTGACGCAAAATACGCAAAACACCGGAACAAACAACTTTGCTGACGTCGTTCATTAAAACTACTAAAAAAAATTTCAAGTTAATTAAAGTAGTTTCAAAAGGATCATGCAAACTTTAATAATACATAATTCTATTAAAATCGATTTAAAAGCGCACTTTACTTTGTTTTTTAGATTAAAAAAAACATATGTTCTAATTATCACAATAGATGTATATATATATATTAGGACCTGCAGTCAATTTAATAATTTATTAATATTAATACTTACAAAATAGATACAGGGGGAGTATTAGACATATTAATATATTAATAATTAACAGGTTAGTCAGTATGCTCCGGCATATGTAATATGTGTCGTTAGAGCTATTACTTATGTCCGGCCTAGTATGTATTCGGGCCGTTCCCTTGGCGCACTTTTCTCAATAAAGTTTCTACTGTAGGCCACAGCTAGTATACGGCAGATTATTAAGTTAGTCTCAAATTTGTACTGGAAACGTAGTGCAGAGGAGAATCTAACGGGCCGGGCAAATAGAGTGAAAAAGTCAACGGTGATGATTTTGGCCGGTCGTTAAAGTGCTCAGTCTGATATTTCAATAGCAGTTATTAATATACGGTAGTCGGTACTACCGTATTACGGTAATAATAATGTCAAAAAATACTGTGACGAATACTAGGTAGGCTTCACAATGGGTTACAAGAATACTTGCTAGTAGAAATATCATGAAACAATGAGAAGCGTCGTGATAAGGCGGCGAACGTACTGTAAATAACTATGTGAATACATACACATACATACATACATACATACATACATATACATATATACATATATACATATATATGTATATATATATATAATATTAGATAGACAGATAGATGGATAGATAGATAGATAGATAGATAGATAGACAGATAGATAGATATGTTTGGTCTATCAGCTCTGCATATCCGAAGACATAGGCATCCATTCCACCCCGCCGCAAATCGGCGACTGGGTATCGGGCTGGGAGTGGGCACTAGTCCCGATAGATAGATATATAGATAGATAGATAGATAGATAGATAGATAGATAGATAGATAGGTAGATAGATAGGTAGATAGATAGATAGGTAGATAGATAGATAGATAGATAGGTAGATAGGTAGGTAGGTAGGTAGGTAGGTAGATAGAGAGACAGACAGACAGACAGGTAGGTAGGTAGGTAAATAACTAGATGGATGGATGGATAGATAGATAGATAGATAGATGAAATATCGACTAATGTCAGAAAAAAGGAGCTTCTGATTTCGTCAACCAGGAAGTCTGTGGGTAAAGTATTAACCCGATGCCCAGCTAAGCCGTGATGTTTGCACGGAAGGGACTGATACAGGCAATACCAAAGCTTCCTAGTACCAGGCGGGGCCAGGGCTCGTTCCATAAAGCGCCCCTTGCAGAACGAGCTCCCACCTCCATTACAGAGGGCCCAGTAAGCAGATGGAGTTTCGAGACTTCGACAGTCTAGTATAAACCGACAGAGCACTGTGGGTTTTATTCCGGGCTCAACAAGCGAGAAAGGGCACCCTGAGGGAACAGAGATAGATAGATAGATAGATAGATAGATAGATAGATAGATAGATAGATAGATAGATAACAGTACAACGGCAAAAGTTGGTTGAAATAGCATTAATAATAATAATAATAATAATAATAATAATAATAATAATAACAACAACAACAATAGTGCTTCTCTGTCAATGGCTGATGCATTTCTGCACATGCGCCTCCATCGTCTCACCCGTGAGGGGAGTACGAAGAATTGACGATAAGCTCTAATGACACCCCCGCAAGGGCAGTTCCAACACTTCCAATAACAACAATAATAATAATAATAATAAAATAAAATTTAAAAAAAGAGAGCGAAGAAAGAAAGAAAGAAAGAAAAAAAAAAAAGAACGTGGGCTATCAGGTCGAGAAAACCAATATCAATCCTGCTCTCCATCGTCAATCGGAGTGTAATAGAAAATGCCCTGCTGCAAGCTTTGGATCTTGTCATATCCTCTCGTTGTGAACTTGTTGTTCGCGTCAGCAATTATATCCGTGATATAATCTGCAGCCCCCTGTTCAAAATATTACATTACAAGAAAAATGTCTCGCTCTAGAAAGACCTGTTCGTCTTTATCCGGTGCAAACCTGTCGCGAAGTCTTTGAATTGAGAGGACATCACGAGGTCTTTTCACCTTGTTCTTGCCTCGATTCTGTAAAAGCATACATGCATTCTGAAAATGCGCTGGATGCGTATACCCCCTTGAAGCATCCCAGAGTACTATTTGTCATTCGTTCTGTATAAACAAACCAAATCGTGTGCGCACCATATTGCCAAGAAAGATGAGAGGGACCAGCTAAGGTTAAAATAACCTCCTTCTGTTCCCGGACAGCAAGAAATCCTGGAAAATAAGATATGCCCTCATGTCAAGAATGAGCAAATGTACCTCTTACACAGAGCTGTACAAACCACTGGTACAAAGGGTGCTCAACGCCACCTCCAATCAGATCGACCATCTACCGAAAGCAGTAGCTCCAGTCGATTGAAAGAAGGAAAGGATTGCTGTGGTGTGACCTCTTTGGTGAACTTGAATCCCGCACTTTCAAATCGCATATCTACAAGCAATTTCTTGATTTTTCTGTTTTGTTTACAAAAGCAGATAACCTCGTCCGGGAGATATGTCAAAGATGAAGCCAAAATCAATGTGCACCAGATGCCCTGAGCGACAGACCACGTTCTTTTCAAAATTTTCACTTTCCCATTCCCTTCTATTCAATGTAACGATGAAACGACACAGAAGGTGAAAACAAACACGATTATTCTATACTACACCATAGCTTTCATCCCCTACCTCTACATTTCCCTTCTTTCCTCCCTCCATGTACTTATATATATATATATTTATTTATTTATATATTTGCATACATATATATATTTATATATACACATATATATATATGTGTGTGTGTGTACATATGTATATATATTTATTTATGTATTTGTGTGTCTGTTTATTTATTCATTCATTCATTCATTCATTTATTTATTCAATTCATGCATATTTTACATTGCAGCGCCGATATTCCAAAATGCTCATATATTTATTTACTTATTTACTTAATTTTTTATTTACTTACTTAGTCTTTAACTGTTTGTTTGTTTTGTTTGCTTATGCCATTTTGGTTATTATTTTTTGCTATGGCTCTTGAATATATACTTTGCAAATCACTTATGACTTTTACATTCATATAGTTTCTGTGTATGCATGTGTGGCCAGATAGGCGGTCAACTCACTGACGAGTTGATGCGGGGAGGGATGCATAGATGCACAGTGGTAGGGGAAGAGAGAGGAGAGGAAGGGATATAGAAAAGGAGAGGAGACGATGGAAGGACTGTAGGACAGAGGGGATGCAGAAAAACGTAAGTACACGAAGCAAGTCAATGTTGCTACGAAACGCAAATCAGCTGGCACAGGTACGAGTCTCATGTAGTGAAAAGAAAGAAAAGAAGCGAAAACCGTCATCGTCGAACATGAGATTGCCATTGTGGCGGTCCTTGGCTTGTACCAAATAGGTAGCAATGGCGTAGCTAGAAAGAAAAACGCTGTCAGCAATCAAGACAACTTAGCCTTTACCCTGCAAGACTGAGAATGAAATTGCGTTGTGCTCTGCAAAACGCTGCTCCGTCCGGCCGCCCAAATTTCCACATATAATATTCGCGAAGGCTTACGGGGGCAATCTTCAGGCACACAATAATAAATCGAATGCATTAATTAAAAATAAAAAAAAAAAACCTTGCCAATCTGGTCGCGTGTCATCGCATTTCCAGGTACACATTCCATAATTCCACCAATCAGACCCTGCCATTCGTTAACGGTAAGGCTTCATTCTTTTTTAAACCATTCCAAAAGAGGCACCTTTGTCATGTTTGGAACAATTTTGTAAGGGTAAAGGAAAAGCTTCAAACCGACACCTACATTGAAGGATGACTTTTTTTTTTTTTTACCAAGCTCAAGCAAGTCAAGAATCCGACTTTCGAAAATATCTTTGCAAACTTCTATGATAGCCAAGGCCAATGCGTCCTGTCTGCAATCATCGCCCTAAGTAACATGAATGCGAACTTTATGAAATTTGCGCAGACATTTACCACTTTGAAGATAACAGCCTGCAGTTTGTTCTTGGGGATTTCGTTCGTCTTCTGAATAGACTGTTTGAAATCCATAGTGGCAGACCGCCTCATAGGAGCCACTTGCACAGCTTCGTCCTGGCGTTCACCTCTAACCTCCACTCCTTCAGACTCCTCAGCCTGGTCTGAAGTATCCGAGTCGCTTCCGCCAACATCGCTGTTGAGATTTCCCCTCCGTTCTCCCTTATGAAGGAGATTTCTCCAGGTCGCGATCTGATGAACAGCAGATCGAGAAGGTTGTGCGGAAACTTCGGGAACAAAGTCTGGGGTAGAAGGGTCAATGAGCTGCTGTAGGCGGGCAAAGGGCACCTCTTCCACTTCGAATTTACAAAGGAAAGGGACTTTCTTGGCTGTACTGAGTGCTATACCAGAGGTAGGCACGGGTCGAATGATGCGCATACCAGGTTGTGTCGGCAGGTACAAGCACGAAGGACAATTCAAAACTTTCAGCTCCTCTGCTAAGGCCTTCTTCCGTTGCGGGCGTGGAACAGGGACGAGTAGACCTGAGATATTGGTGATATCATCAAAAAATCGAAACTCTTCAAAGTAGAATCGCTTTTCCGCAGCATTGAAATTCTTCACGATGGACTTGGTAAGTTTAAGAACGGTGTCCTGAAATTCAGCGTCCATAGCGCGGTTCTTTTCTGCCTGCTCTTCGTCTACACCTCCTAGTTGCGCCTGGCAGCACCAAATGACTTGATGGGCCAGCAGCATCGATGATGCACAGGCATCAATAAGGAACTTTGCTAACAAACCGAAACTATCGTTTCTCAAGCACTGGACTATCTGTGGAAGATAGAACACGACTTCGCTCTGTGGATGAGAACGAAGTGAATGCACGCTGTACTCACTGACAATTCTGCTTTGAGTGAAGGGATGATCAAAGAGGGAGAGCGCCGCGGCCATGGAGCAAGGGGCCCAGTAAATCAAGTGGCTGAGTTGCTTGTCGCGCCGCGTCACGTTATACTCTGTGACCAGGTAAGGCATGGCCTCAGGCATGTGATAAATAACCTCAGGATGTCGAGAAACCAGAGCACAGAGTTCTGGAACCATAGCCGCTTGCACTCTAGTGTCAGGAAAACGCTCAGCTAGCCTTACGGCGATTCTTGCGTCCGCGTGCCACGCGATCTGCACAAATTTTCTCCACTCTTCCGCCTTGCGATCTCCTACTGAGGTGAAAAGGTGATGGTCTGTAAAGTGAAGGTCGGGCTTCTTGAGTGGGTTATGATAAACTGCGATTCTGTCAAGCTCGTGGGACAAGAGGAAAACAAGTAGCTGGCGCTGACGCAATAGCGCCTTATACCATGTTACCAATTCTCGATCACCCTCTCTCGGATTGTGATGCAATGAGATGGAAGATTCCGAAAGGCCAGTTTCTGATGGAGCCTTTCCTCCTGCAACGCTGCCGCCGCCTGCAACACTACCGGGACGCTGTGGCTTTGCCCCTTGGTTGTTCTGAGCCAAAGAAACTATATCGGATTGCGTCCCGCAACGACCACGAGCAGGACGGCTGCCAGCTCGTACTAGCTCTTTGAGATATTTGTCCTCAGCTTTGAGACCTTGGCAAAACTTAACGATGGTGGCAAAGTGCTCACGCAGCAATGACAGATCTCCTGGATCATACCACTGAGGCTTGCTGCAAAACCAACCAAACGCAGCCTTGTACAGGCGCGTACGTAGCAAACGTTGATCCCAGGGATCCAGTGACGGATGCTGTACAAGTGCTAAAGCAAGATCCAAGAGCTCGAAGCGTGCTCCGAAACTTGTTGGGTCGTTGGTAAGGAGCTCGGGTCGTGCGAATGCCTTGTACATCATCATAACCAAACTATTGAGGACATCCTTGCTGAATCCATGAGTGGCTTGAAAACGAACTGTCAGAAATCGAATCCACAGAATGTGCGGAATGTACAAAGCGATACGGGTGGTAGAATCGAATAATGAAGTCCTGCAGCCTTCCTCCTCCTTCTTTTTGGAACCCTTGCGCCGAAGCAAATCTCCCATGGTACTATTGTCAGTACTTCTGGACAAATAATCCGATTCACGCCCTGAACGCTGAAAACTAGGTGTTGAACTCGACCTTTTCAAAGAGTTAATGCCTCCATGACTAGGAAACCCAGGCAAAATTGGAGTATGTGGAAAGGCGGCCGTGATGGTAGGCCTGGAGGTCCTGGAAAATTGCATTCCTGGCATCGATAAGCCTGAAAACAAGCCTGCCAGTCCTTCAGAGTTGACTCCTTGGTGAGTTCTTTGACTAAGTTCGTTTGATCGAAAGTATCCCCCCCTATGGGGTTCTTGAGACATAGATAGATGGGAATTGACCGTCACCCACGACGGCAGAATACCAGAAGGCGCAGGTCCCACCGTACTGACTGCATCAGAAAACGCAGCGAAAAGTCCGATCTGACCGTCCACTGCCCTCGCCCATGCTGCCTTCATCTCTACCATGAGGGGAACTTCAAAAGCCGGACGGTTTTTCGTCAGCAACCAAGACCAAACATTCACTGAAGTACGCATTGTGGGTACAGAGAAGACCACGACAGGAACAATACACAGAAAGTGCAGTAAATCCTATGAAAACACTTTTTTGGTTTCAGAGTGGGGACAGACGAAATCAAACCTGCTTATCCACAGGAATCTCGTGTTCTGTCGCCCACAGAAGCAGAGCTGCAGTACGAAACATGACACCTTCAAAATTCAGGTTCAAAATTGAAGGCTCCGTGTCCAGTTTTGCTGATTTTTCTTCATCCTTTGAGATGACGTCATGGTTCCGGAGCAAACGCTCAAACGCTTGCCTTAGAACTTTGGTTTGCTCTGTGACAAACGGAGCAGCACGAACGTTGAGCTGCTGGCGATGAAAGGTTCGGCTTTGGGAATCCTTGCTCTGCTGATAGCTTAACCACAACCCGAGCACTTCGCCAAAATGACGATCTTGCAAGGATAAAGTCTCTACAAGGGGAGTCACGCCATTCTTGTCAACTAAATCCTTGCCAAGTGGTCGCCTGCGTGGGAGAAAAATGGATTTTATGAAAAAATCACCAGATTATTATCATTACCGCAAGGTTTCCAAAGCAACTGATACACCAACGTGGTGCGCTGACGACCACAACGATCTGGTTGCTGGAGACCGTTGGATGCCTTGAATGTACTGCTCCATTACAGATATGACCTCTTGGGGGACCAAAAACTGAGCATTTTGAAGCCACGACACAGCCAAGTCTCGCAGATTCCCTGCAATTTTCTGGCGTATTTCCCTACTTTCTGCAATGTTGAAATATCCGACAAGACTAGGGTGTTGTTCAGCCATGAGTCGCTTGACTTCTAATAAAACAAGATCACTGGAATCTGATAGATCGTCATATCCATGCTCAAGGGTCAAATGGACAAGTTGCAAAATATCCAGTAGAGCTGACACGCATGTCTGTGACCACTGAATATATGGAAAATGTGAACAGAGCAGATTCAAATACCTACAGATAGACTCAATCAATGCAGATTCTCAAACAAACTAGCTTACTTGGTGGCTTTTTCGCGATCCAGAGAGCGGCGGCTGCACGATTTCACGATCAGAAACACAACATGCCGTTCCAGTTCTCTTGGGTCCGACGCGTTGGGATAGATTTCCGTAACGTAAAGCTCTTGAATTTGATCAGCAATCTTGGCAACCCTGTCTTGAATCTCTGCCTGGAATTGAGTGGCTTTCTGGCCTAAATCAGTTTCCTTCGTGTCTCCAAAATATTCAAACATTGCTCGATAAGCGCCAGGAGCTTCTAAAAAGAAACAAACAAAATTTGTTTTCATGAGATTTCAAAGCAGGACCTGCTTTCACCCGCAGCAATTCCAGGTCGAGGACAGTGAGAAGAAATATACATTGCCCGTCAGTCAGGCCTGTGAGTTCCATGGCAGGTACGCGTTGGACTAAAGTATCTCGTAGTCGAGAAAGATGTGCCCGATGGATTCTCAAATCACGAACAGCCCCCAATAATTCAGCCTTCGATTGCACAGTTAGAGCAGGAGTATTTATTGCTACAGTTCGTACTGCAGACAACCATTCACTGTCCGCCCATGAGGCTTCTCGGGTAAGATTGAAGTACTCGAAACAGAACCTGATTCACAACAAAATTCTTGCAGAACTCTGGTAGAACAAAATATGACCAGAGTTGACGAAACCAGTAGACGTTCCTGTGCCCTTGCACAAGCTGCATGCCAACCTTCATTTCATCCTCGATGATATCAGTCATTACTGCGGCAAGGGCCATCCGCGCCGCGTCTGGAACAAGTGAGGGAGCGAGTGCGTCTACATCCTCATCCTGAAAAAAAGACACGTTTATCTTAATCATTACAACAAGAACAACAAACTGAACCTGAGGCAATGCAATCATAGAGTTCAAAAGGGCTCTTGGTGCTTTTTGGATCATTTTGTCATCGAATGAAGCAGAGGGATCGGACTCTGGGATAGCCATAAGGGTCGCCAACACAGGCAACAAGCTACCCACCATGGGCGAATAAGACCAAACATCTTGTAAACGATCTAACAGAGACTAGAGATCAACGCTGAGGCATTTGGAAATTGACCTTACCACTTGAATCTGGTACAGAACTTCCGATTTGAGCGGTGAGATCTTTGAAAAGTTTCAGAAGTCGCTGCAGGAATCTGTACCGCAGAGGAGCTGAAGGATGATGCGCCAGAGCAACTAATGCGTTTGGAATATCCCGCAGGTTGCTGCTTCTGATGAATTTGACCACCTTACTTCCTCCCTCAAACCTTGTGCCATCTTCACCACTCCTTGCATTGTCCAACGATGCCTATATTTGAAAACTTTCCAAAATTTTCAACACTGTGGATCAGCGACATACCTGATAGACAGAAATGAGCATCACGGAAACTGACTCAAACTCGCTCTCACCAGAGCTCGAAACCTTAAAAACAAACTTTTTAGTATTCGTTTTATGTCTTGCAATTATGACCGCAAGCTGTGCGAGTGCAGGTATAACATGATCCAGTAGTTCTAGTTCCTGGGTTCAAATTTTCATAAAGAAGACTGCGCCAAGTGTGAACACCATTACCTCTGCCAGCTTAGGAAGAACCATAGGCAGTACTTCAGCCGTAGCCTCAGCGCTACCCAGGAGTGTAGTGGCCTGGATGAGAAGCAAAATGACACTCTGCATGAAAGCTTCGGAAGAGGTGGCTGCGGCTCTCTGATAGGTCCATTTGTTGGCCAGATCCATGAGAAATCTTCGAGTATTTGTTGCTTGCCAGGGCGGGCAAGAAATACCCTGTAATTCTTGTCGGAAGATGGACACAAGAGCGTTTGTGAAGAGCTTTCGTAATTGCTGCCTGGAAGGATGCTTTCTTAAGCGTTTGCTTTCGAGGAGAATTCGTCGCAGAAAGTCAGTGACAGGTGCAACACATGTCGTCGGTGATTGGTCGCATAGGCACTCGAGAGCAGAGAGAGCACTTTTAACGAGTTTTTCGCAGCCTGGAACAGAAAGTGACACAGAGTGCTGGCCTTTCTGCTGACTTTTGTTCTGATGTAAAGCACTGCGGATGAGGGTTTGCAGATCCTGCAAGAGGAGAGATCGCAAGGACGGAATCCTTTTCGCGGCTTGTGTACCAACTTCAATCCACTCACAAAGCAGATCACTACTGTCCGCGAGTAAATGATAAAACTGACGTCGAGGAACATAAACGGGCTGAGAAATTCCGCGGAGGAAAGGCTTAGGTGGGTAGCTACTACAAGCAACCCTGACAAGCTTGAAAAGAGCCCTAAACTCGGAAGAAGTCAGAGCCCGTGGCGTTATGTTGAGGCATCGACTTAACTCCGATACCATGAACGCCTCAGCTTGCGTTGAAAAATGGCCTCTCTCGAGATTATAGAGAAGCATTCGCGCCATAAATCCACTGCGTCGAGGGTCGAGTGTCGTAGTTGATGTGTGAAGAGCACGGAAAACACCTAGCAGGAGGGACCTAGTCATCAGTCACAAGGAGATTCAGCAAAGTGCCCTGCAACAACTGTTGAAGGTGGTGGCATTACCGATGCACAAGGACAGGTTCGCTAGACATGTCTGAAGACGCTGGAAAACTCGAGTTCACTGTCCTTGAGTCGTTCATACTTTGACTCATGCCTTTTGAGCTGTCGGATACGTCACCGATAGTCCTACCGTTGACGATCGCACTCGTAGAAGCTGAGAGATCGATATCAGAAAAGCCATGAGCGAGCGATGAGAAGTTTCCCAGGTAGGGAGAGAACACAGGAGAGCGACTTGGTGCTTGATCGGAGTCTGAGTAGAGCTGCAGTGGAGGGTGTGGTGCAAAGGGAGCCTGATGGAAAAGGTCCTCAAGCAACAACAGGAGTGTGATGTGTATGAGGCCAGCAGTTTGAGGAATCTTGCGAGAAATGTCAAGTAGCAAGCTAGTCATTCGCTGTGCGACATGTTCCGCCTGTTCAAATGGTCTTGCACGACATGTCCAAGGATAATATGCCAGTGAAACAAAGCGGGAAAGCAAGAGAGGAAGGAGTTGAGTGCAGTATTGCCCTTTCGACTCAAAAACGAACAGTCCCACAGCGTGAAGTGCCTCCTCGCTACGCTTATGTAGAGGCTGCCCTTTGCAGGAAAATTTAGCACGATAAGCTGTTCCATCGTACGTGTGAGCTCCTAAGGCAGTTCTTAAAGCATCGAGAACCGCTCGAAGCAGAGCTGGCTGAGGCTGAATGTTGGGAAGGTCAGGGCACAGGACCAAGATTCTTTGCAGCTTGGGCCAAGGAGCTGGGTTGGTCTCGCTCAGGCACTTAGCCAGATTTATCAAGGACTGTGAGTATATGTGGAACGTATCCATTCTAAGAATACAGTGAGCTTGAAGAGATCAGGAAGAGTATTACGAAGCATGAGGCATAGTACTCTAAGTCCTTGGTCCTGACCTGGGCCAGAGCTGCGGTGACCTTTTCACTCGGACTTTTTAAAAAAATGTGAGAGGGTGGACGCTTGCATGTTTCCGTTTCTTCTTACCGGTCCACGAAAGATCGAAAAAGCCCCGCGTCACTCTTTGCGTTGACAGCAAAGCACACAAACCTTTCCTCTGTCACCGACTTTTGTCACTCCAGAAGCACCCAAATTAACTCTTCTGCCAAAAGAGTCTCAAAAGTAAGTAAGATCTGCTGACCGACATCCAAACACATTTTTCTCTCGTGCCTTTCCTGCTGAAGTGCGTTTCTTGGATCTTGTCAAGCCCATGATGGTGGTTCTTCCCGAGGTTTCCAATCCTGACCATAAGGTGTGCTGCAGTCTGTCCTTTCGTCCTTTAGCTAATCTGCAACATGTTTTTACAGGTTCCATTCAGAGAGAAGGCAATGTGGACCATCATCACGTTGTTCATTTTTCTGGTTCTACTTGAGTTGATGTGTTCTGATGTTCTAATGTTGAACTGTATCAACCATGTCATCAGGTTTGCTGCCAAATCCCCTTGTATGGCATAAAGTCAAACAATGCTGCGGATCCGTTCTATTGGATGCGGTCGAGCTGAAGATCCTTGTTGTGTGAGCACTAGCGCTGTCGTTTTCGTTAGAGTGGTCTTGGCATCCAACCGTGGCACCCTCATGGAGCTAGGAATCAGTCCCATCATCACGTCGAGCATGATCATGCAACTTCTTGCGGGGTATTCTCAACCGTCTGGGCATGGACGGGTCCAGTAACGTGTTTGTGCTAGGTCAAAAATGGTGCAGTTTGATCAAAGCCTGAAAGAAGATCGAGCCCTTTTCCAAGGTTCACACTTCTTCTTCTTCTTCTTCTTCCTCTTCCTCTTCTTCTACAACAACAACTACTACTACTACTACTTCTCCTTTCCTTTCCTTTTTTTTCTTTTCTTTTGTCTTTTCTTTCCTTTTCTTTTTTCTTTTCTTTTCTTTCTTTCCTTCTTTTCTTTTCTTTTCTTTCCTTTCCTTCCTTTTCAAGGAAGGTGAGAAGGGATAAAGTTTGGCTCTTGGAGCTGCATGTCTGGATATTCGAGCAAACTAATACCTTGCTCTTTGAGTCACTTTTCATTCTAGTATTGTGTGCATGGTTGGGGAAAGGAGAGGGGTCTGTTTTCTCGGTTGTTCCTTCCCAGTGATTTTCAAGCGGCAAGAATCGTTCAGTCGTTATAGCCATGGTTGTAAGCGAGATTACAAAACTGCTGTAGCTTCGCTTTCATGTTGAAATACTGTCCATATTTATTTCAGGAGCTCAGAAGCTGTTCGCCATCGTAATCACAGTGGGTGAGGCAGTCGCGTATGTCCTTTCTGGTACAACCTACCGCACGTTCGCCAACTAGCACAACAGTCACGTGCTAGGTATGTACGGGAATGTCAGCGACATTGGTGCCGGCAACGCCCTCCTGATAATCTTGCAGCTCTTCTTCGCTGGCATCATCATCATCATTTTGGTTCGCTCGTCCTACTAAATTTTCTTCAAGCAGAAGAAAAGAAGAAAGCTCAGATTTTTTAGCTCATGAAATTCTGTGGAAGCAGGCGAGGAAAATCACTTAGAACAGACATGCTAAGACATTTGTAATGAGATAACGAAAGAAATAGCTACGAAGAAATCGCACAAACTCCCTTTTTTGCTTCATTTATACTAGGATGAGATGTTGCAAAAGGGTTACGGGCTGGGCTCCGGAATCTCTTTGTTCATTGCAACCAACATATGCGAAAGCATCGTTTGGAAGGTTTCCTCTTTCAACTGAAGTCAATATTGCAAGATGCAACCTTTGTAGGCTTTCTCACCCACTACCATCAACACGGGACGCGGCACGGAGTTCGAGGGCGCCATAATCGCGATGTTTCATCTTCTCATCACTCGCCAGGACAAAGTAAAAATTGTGCTTTGATTCTGTGTAATGTCATTGATCCTGCAGATGCGAGCGCTCAAGGAGGCTTTTTATCGTCAAAATCTCCCAAATTTGACCAATTTGCTCGCTACTGTCTTTGTCTTTCTGGTCGTGGTTTATTTTCAGGTATTGCTATTCTGTCCCACTAATTGCACATGAGACACTTGCAGGGTTTTCGTGTGGATCTGCCGGTCAAATACCAAAAGTATCGTGGACAGCAGGGCAGTTACCCCATCAAACTGTTCTATACGTCTAACATTCCCATCATTCTGCAGGTCATCACTTCCACCAAACAAGCCGTCCATCTCTTTGGCTTTCTTCTTCAGACCAACTTGGTGGCGAATTTGTACTTTTTCTCGCAGCTTCTTTTCAAGCGCTATCCCAAGTCAGTGCCGAAGTCAAGAGCAGCAAGTTTACATGTCCAATTTTGCTGATGACAGAAACTTTCTGGTACAGCTGTTGGGTAGATGGCAAGAAGTAGAAGGTCGTGACGTCGCGTCGTGATGCGAACGAAGTTGTATGGGATACAGGTCAAAGGGGAACCAGTTCTTTTCCTGTTGGGGGTCTGGCTTATTACATATCCCCGCCAACCAGGTTTCCTGTTCATTCGTCTGTTTTCTTTCAGTATACCATGTATTTCATATCAAAACTGAAACCGCCGAAAAATACTTTTTGGCCTTGTGAAATTCTCTTCAGATCCTAATACAATGCGAAAATTTCTTATGAGAGAACCATGGAGAGCTTGATGTGAGATAAGAGGCTGGTGCTTAGTATTTCAGGGACATCTGAACAAGCTCTGTTCGTTGGTGTGTTCGAGTAATCTAACGTTTGGCATTTTTAATTTGTTGCTTAAGGGCACGAGCAGTGAAGGATTGATGTTGAGATTTCCGGCTCACTAGTTTTGTTCGGTAATATGGTCTTAAAAACTATCAAGGTAAGTACTAATTTTTATGATTTTTTTATTTATTATTATTACTAATATTATTACTATTATTATGGACACCGTGATAGTCCAGTGGTCAAGTTCTACCATCTGGGCCCTGTCGCCAGTTCGATTCCCGTCGGTGCCACCAGTATTTTCATTGAACATACCGGTCCGTCTGGAAGTGTTGGAACTGCCCTTGCGGGGGTGTCATTAGAGCCTATCGTCAATTCTTCGTACTCCCCTCACGGGTGAGACGATGGAGGCGCATGTGCAGATTTGCATCAGCCATGGACAGAGAAGCACTATTACTATTATTATTATTACTATTATTATTATTATTATTATTATTATTATTATTATTATTATTATTATTAGTGGCACCGCGATAGCCCAGTGGTTAAGGTCTACCATATGGGACCTGTCGCCATTTCGATTCCCGTCGGTGCCAGTATTTTCAAAGGATATTTTCTTTGAAAGTATTGGTCTGTCTGGAAGGCTTGGAGCTGCCTTGCGGGGGTGTCAGTAGAGCCTATCGTCAAATCTTCGTACTCCCCTCGCGGGTGAGACGGTGGAGGCACATGTGCAGAAATGCATTCGCCATTTGACTGAGAAGCACTATTATTATTATTATTATTATTATTATTATTTCTGGACCAGTATTTTCATTGAACATACCGGCCCGTCTGGAAGTGTTGGAACTGCCCTTGCGGGGGTGTCATTAGAGCTTATCGTCAATTCTTCGTACTCCCCTCACGGGTGAGACGATGGAGGCGCATGTGCAGAAATGCATCAGCCATTGACAGAAGCACTATTATTATTATTATTATTATCCCTGAACGGTGTTGGTGAAGGGGGTGCAATTGAACGTCGACAGGGCAGTGGGTTCCGGGGGGCCTACCCCCGGGAACCCCAGCCCGGCAATTGTACGTACCCGTTTTGGTCGCGGATGGCACCCACACCAGAAAATTGAGGTCTTGTCCCACCAGCCGCCGATTGCGCAATAGAGGGAGTTAGCGGCTGTTATTTTGGTGTATCTGACACTTCTTGATGAGCTCTCTTCGAGAATATAAAAATGGTGGCGCCGTTTGGCCTACACACCGGAAAATTGAGCTTTTGCGTTACCAGGCGCCGTTTGCGCACACCGGAGGGAGTTTGAGGCTGATGTTTGGTGTACCCGACACGGTGCGCTCTCTTCGGAGATTAAAAAGTTTTGGTGGCGGGTGGCACAAAAACCAGAGAGTTTAGGTTTTTGTGCCACCAGAGCTTACACTTGCGTTCTGCTGGTACCTCCGGCAATTGAACGTACCCTGTCGACGGGGAAGGGAAGTCCGCGGGGCACTCCCCCCGGGAACCTCAGTCCCGGGGGGGGGGGGAGGGGGGGGTACGCGAACTTCGCGCACCGCAATCCATCCTTTCAGCAGCCCCTAGTTATTATTATTATTATTATTCAGCCCAATGTCCTCAAGGTGTTAAACTGTGACGCCAACTCATAACCCTTTGGTGGTAGATTGGCGTTGCGCGCGTAAAAGATCTTAAACTCCGCATATGCTGGTTGATAGCCCAGGACCCAGCAGACACCAGATTGTTATGGGTGGGGTTTCGAGGCAGCTCTAGCAACCGCGCTTGGTGTATGCACTTGCACATTCGGTGACGTCTTGCAAGAGGTTGCTGGGACTGCGGAATAACCTCGGCTTAGTGCAGTCTTGCCCTCAGGAGCTCCATCGGTGGCCCCGATCATCAGGCGAGAGACTGACACGGGGGGGTGGAGGACCTCGAACAAGGGTATTGGAGGCTTATGTCCGTTGAGGATATGCCATTAGCTGCATCAGCACGCCTCAGATATAGTAAATATTATTATTATTATTATTATTATTATTATTATTATTATTATTATTATTATTATTATTATTATTATTATTATTGGACACCGTGATAGCCCAGTGGTCAAGTTCTACCATCTGGGCCCTGTCGCCAGTTCGATTCCCGTCGGTGCCACCAGTATTTTCATTGAACATACCGGTCCGTCTGGAAGTGTTGGAACTGCTCTTGCGGGGGTGTCATTAGAGCCTATCGTCAATTCTTCGTACTCCCCTCACGGGTGAGACGATGGAGGCGCATGTGCAGAAATGCATCAGCCATTGACAGAGAAGCACTATTATTATTATTATTATTATTATTATTATTATTACATCGGAAAAGTGATCGAGGAAAATCTGTATCCTGCCCATGAACCCCCCCCCCCCCCCCCCCCCCCCCGCCCCCGCCGCGCGCGCCCCGCGCTCTGCCTGCCGGCGCGCAGAGCGACCCACCGTCAATAAATCATGTGTTCGCGGCAACGAGGAATCGGGAGCTCATACTTCTGCTTGATTCCTTGCCGTCGATATGATTTTTTGGAATAAAGCAAATAATTGCGTCAGGGAAGTGTCCTGACGTGCAAAGTTCCTCGATTTTGGTCGCCACTCGAATAAGCCCTATTTTCAGTTTCCCGTGCCGTGCAGTGCATGTTGCAAGCTCGATTTACGTCTATTCTTTGGTGTTGGAACTGTTCTCTGATTTTGGTCGCGACTCGAATAAGCCTTATATTCAGTTTCCCTTGCCGTGCAGTGCATGTTGTAAGCTCGATTTACGTCTAAGTCAAAAACTTTCTTTGGTGTTGGAACTGTTCTCTGGGGTTTGGTCAGAGCTATCATCTATTCTTTGCTCCCTCTTGTGGTGAGTTGCGATGAGTGCAAGCGGACTGCCATTGAAAGACTAGCCTTCTGCAAACAACGTTGCCGTTTTTGTGGTCGTTTCCCCCTTCTCATCCGGTGTGTATGTTTGTTAGTCTTGCAGAGATTGCATACGATCCTCTTCACGCGGTCCTTTCCAATATCTCTTGTATCACAACGTTAATCTTCCTAATGTTTTGTTGACAGATTTTTTACATAACTTTCATTCTGACCTCTTGTGCCCTTTTCTCCAAAGCTTGGATTGAAGTTTCTGGTATGATACATGTCCTGAAGACTTAATTGAAAAGTCTCCCCACGTCAGGTTCCTCACCCAAGGATGTGGCCAAGCAGCTCCGCGATCAAGAAATGGTTATTAACGGTAGTAGTACCAAAATGTAATTCCGTAACTTCACCAAGTGTGCCTGCAGGTTTCCGTGAGAAGTCCGTCATTACGGTTCTAAACCGTTACATTCCCACGGCTGCTGCATTTGGAGGTAGATATCTCCGGATAATTCTTTTAATGTTCATGTTTGGTTTTCAAAATGGAAGAAAAAACTTGAGCGTACAATGCTGTCTTGATTGTTGTAGGCATGTGTATCGGAGCTCTGACTGTCCTCGCAGATTTTATGGGTCCTTTATGATGCATTTCATGGCAAGTATATATGCGTGCTGCGGATTTGGAAGCATAACTTGTTGATGATGTAATTTTTTTTATTGGTAAGATTTGGAAATGAAGCATTTGATGATAGTGATGTTTTCGGTATCCGCTGAACGACGTAATTAATCTTCCTCTCCAATCCCAGGCCTTTACTGCCATCTCGTGGTGTCATTTATCACCCACCTTCCCCACCTTATCGTACCCTCTTATATGAAAGCATGTGTATTTCCTGTTCCGGGTGTCTGTTACATATTTTTGGATGGGCAAAACATGTCCAGGATGCACGTAATTCTTGCAGGAGCCATCGGATCGGGAACTGGGATTCTTCTGGCTGTCACCATCATCTTCCAATATTTCGAGATGGTTGTCAAGGTATTATCTCACACAAAATGTATACTGGGCTCGTAATTCACGTAACTGATTTGTGATTTGTCTTAGGAACAAGGAAAGGAGTCAGGGTCGTTTTTCTTTTTTTAACCGCGAGGTTTTGTGAAGCATGGACAAGCGTTATTCACAGTGCAGTGGTATAATATCGTCGAAGGCAGCGCAACATATCGATTACAGATTACCTTCAAGTTGTATTTGAATCTTGATTGTAATATCTTTTCCTTGCTTGCTCCTGAAGTATATGATTTAATAAATTACAATCTCACAAAGATTGTTTAAGACTTAAATTATTAAGTTATCAGTAACTAGAGTTGTAACACCCACGCTGATTAAGTTTGCAATATAGATAGTAGTAGAAGCAGGTTTAATAATATGTCAGTTTGTATATAACTCTTCAAGTTGGCAGATACAACGAACACTTAATAAAGAAACGTGCAACTATAGCTGCATTGAGTGCTGACTTGATGAGAGCAGGTGAAAGTAGGCATCACCCCCCGGATAGCTTTTGTCAGGTATATTAATATTATACTGATTCAAAAAATATTATTTAATGCAAGCAGGTGTATTTATCCATTCAATTCCAAGCACTCTGAAAATAACCTAATCTTCCTCCTTTATAATAAAAAAGAGAGGAAACCACGTCACGTTAATTAGGCATATAATTAACCTGTCACTCACGTTGGGAAAAATGAAGGTTCGGGTAGGGAAACTAGCCTATTATTTATAACCGGACGCTCCAGGATCCAAGTTCTCTAACATCATTTTACTAAGACTTCACTGAGATTCAAAAGAACTAAAAAGGAAACCAACCTCACCAAATTAATAATATTAATATGTAAATATACTTATAAATGCAATTCGCCACCAGTACCAGACGTTGGACAGATAACTTCAAGTCACACTATTCAAATCGTAATTATGATTGATTCAGTCTATGCGAGGTAATATTATATTTTACTAAGTTATATTAATAATTAGGAGTAACTGTAATATATAATTCAAATCAATTGTGCACGTTACGTTTTTACCATTTTGCACCTGACCATATCATTGAACGCACAGTCAGTTACTGTTAGCCACGCACTTAGTGCTTAAGTTCCAGGAGTTTCAAGTTCTAATTAAACTATGATTTTTGTTACCAATTAGTAACATTTTTTGTTACTAATTGAAAACAGTCTGACCCGGGTTTGCGTGAAATTTTAGCAAATATTGCTGTTGACATTCAAGACAACAAAAATTAGTTTTTCATTTTTGTGTCATATTTTCATTTTTGTGACAGTTTTTCATTTTTGTGACAAAAATTCAAATTTTCAAATTTAACAGTAACATTTCGCGAAAATTTACGATATTTTGCGGACGAATATAGCAGTTAATTTGAAAAATTCAAATTTTCACCCAAAATCAAAATTCCAACCAAAACTGAAATTCCAACCAAAACAGAAAAATCAATTTTTTTTGTTGTCTTGAATGTCAACAGCAATATTACTAATTGGTAACACTGCGGTGTCTGGGAACTTAAAAATTATATTAGTTAGCTCTCTTGCAGTTCAGTTCTGCGTTTATGTTTTCTGATTAAAGTGGCTGCGAGCAACCTTGCTTTTAACGAAGTCTCCCGGTAAGCCGCAAGTGAAAGATATGGTAAGGTCAGTGAATATGTAATGCCCCCAACGATAGCTCGAAAAAAGTCGGTAATACAACCAAACACAGTCCTCAAGAATGAGAATAATGTCTCGTTGTATTAGCTCAGTGAAGCCAAAGGAAAACGGCAACAGACCAGGAATAAAATGGCATCAGGTCCAATCCGGACAAATAATACTGAAAAACAAGCTGGTGCACCTGTCACCAGGAAAAGGTACTTTTTACCAGCTATCCGGGGGGTGATGCCTACAGTACCCCCTCCCGATTTTATGACGGAAATAGCATTTTCGTCATACACCTTCTGATTTCTTTCTGCAAATAGTATGCGCTATGGAGTCATGCCACACAGCGCATCGACCCACGGATAGACGCTAAAAGACGATAAATATATCCTCATACGGCACGTCAAAGCGGATTCTCTAGCCGTTATTGTAGATTTTTGAACTCCTTCCCCTCAATTTTTTTTTCGGCAGTATGTCAAGAACAAACGTACTATTAATAAAAAATACAAGCAACGTGGTGCTGTATTCCCCCCTTGATCTCCTTATTATTATTATTATTATTATTATTATTATTATTATTGGCCCTGTCGCCAGTTCGATTCCCGTCGGTGCCACCAGTATTTTCATTGAACATACCGGTCTATTTCTGGACCAGTATTTTCATTGAACATACCGGCCCGTCTGGAAGTGTTGGAACTGCCCTTGCAGGGGTGTCATTAGAGCTTATCGTCAATTCTTCGTACTCCCCTCACGGGTGAGACGATGGAGGCGCATGTGCAGAAATGCATCAGCCATTGACAGAGAAGCACTATTATTATTATTATTATTATTATTATTATTATTATTATTATTATTATTATTATTATTATTATTATTATTATTATTATTATTAGGCGCATGTGCAGAAATGCATCAGCCATTGACAGAGAAGCACTATTATTATTATTATTATTATTATTATTATTATTATTATGGACACCGTGATAGCCCAGTGGTCAAGTTCTACCATCTGGGCCCTGTCGCCAGTTCGATTCCCGTCGGTGCCACCAGTATTTTCATTGAACATACCGGTCTATTTCTGGACCAGTATTTTCATTGAACATACCGGCCCGTCTGGAAGTGTTGGAACTGCCCTTGCGGGGGTGTCATTAGAGCTTATCGTCAATTCTTCGTACTCCCCTCACGGGTGAGACGATGGAGGCGCATGTGCAGAAATGCATCAGCCATTGACAGAGAAGCACTATTATTATTATTATTATTATTATTATTATTATTATTATTATTATTTAGGGAGTACATAGGCCATCGGTCCCTTTCCATGGGCTGATTGGTATAAAGCTCCTATAATAATGTTCTATGCCGTCACTTCCTTTATTCCACCGATTGGTGTGGAGACTTTCCTTATGGAATGGAGGACTG
The DNA here is from genome assembly GCA_019918135.1 of Paulinella micropora. Lineage (NCBI taxonomy): Eukaryota > Cercozoa > Imbricatea > Euglyphida > Paulinellidae > Paulinella > Paulinella micropora. The sequence goes on from WBZZ01000258.1 coordinate 109,179, forward strand.
GATGCACATGGCCTTTTGGCTCAGCAATTAGCAGGAGATACACTATTATTATTATTATTATTATTATTATTATTATTATTCTGGAGGGGTGCACAAGATGGCTTTCCATGGGAAGAGGAGGTGGTTGGGCCTCTCCCCACGAAGGTGACCGCTTGGTGAGGGCGGTCACCGGGATATGCGCAACTCTCAACTGGGCATTTACTTGGTAGGGGTTCGGCCAGGCAGGTTGTGGGGTTGTCTGTTGGATTGTTGGTTGGCTCGTTTTTCTTGGCTGTTGGTTTGGGTCTGGTTTCCTGGTTAGCCCATTTTCGCCGAATTTCCTGCAGTAAATGCCTGGGGGCTTCCAGTTCCGGTTTGGTGATCTTTTGAGGTGAGCATTCGGAGGAAACAGTACCGAGATGGGTTGAAGATAGGATTCACATTGAGCCGAGATGGGACTGAGTTGACCTGTTCCAACTCGGCTCCATTTCGGCTTCATGTTAATCCTATCTTCATCCTATCTGGGTTTTGTCTCCTCCCCATCTTCGCTTCTTCGGGTTTGCCTAACTGGAACACATGATGAGCGCACGTTGGAGAGGGGCTTCAGTCGGTCCCAATGCCTTGCCAGTGCCTTGCTGCGTTGCTGTGCCTTGCCCCATGCATTCACACCCTCCACCGTTGCATTTCTAACTGAGCAGCTTCGGCTGGGATTACTATACTTGTCTGTAAGACCCTATAGATACCGCTAGGTTCGCGCCTTCTATACCCACGTGGGGGAAGGAGTTTCAGCGGCACGCCGTCCGATCTGGCTCCACTCGGGGACACCCGTACCTCATGATGTGTATTGTTAGGAGCAGCTGAAAGTCCATAAGGCATGAGAGTAGAGGCGTTGGCGATGCGATGGAGAGTGTGTGCAGTGCGTGAGGCAGGTTCTGGCGACGCTGGGGGGTGCTGGCGGGCGCCGAAGGGCACGAAGCGACGCGGCAGCGTCCAGTGACACCGGCGGAAATGCGTGTAGTGTGTGTTGCAGATACCGCCGATGCTATTTGCATGGACGGGCGCTTTCCTCGGCGTAAAGAGGCGCGGCGGTGATGACCAGCGACATTGGCCGTCTACTACTCTCAATGGATTACAAATACGCGAAGCACGGAGCTACCACTGTGGCCCTTATGGGACAAGGTAGAATCGCCGAAGACCTGGACAATCCCCGTGGGAATGCCTCTTCGACGGGCTCTGGCCCGATGTCCCAGGATGGGAGGATGAGGGCTCGCGTATATGACGGAATTCCTGAACCACGTGGAGAGGTTATCTTAGCTGCGCCTCATCCTTCCTCCCCAAACCTGGCACACGGGTCGGCGCTTCAACATAAGGCGAGCGGCGCTATATGGCAGACGGCACCGCCGCCTCGACGGTACCGGCGGGTAGATCGGTACGACAAGGACGGGCGTAATCTGATTGTCTGGGGGCTCTCAGAACGCGCCAATCTACAGGAGATCGCCTCCAAAATGAGCGGTCTTGGTCTGGTGGTCCCGGTAATGGAGTGGCAAGGCCAGCGAATGTCTCGTCACCTGGAGCTGGTCTACGAGGACGATGACAGCAGGCAGACGGCGTTGCAGCAACTCAAACATCTCAAATTCTTCGGCAGAGGGGTCAATGTGGCCCTTGGGCGCAGGTTCAGGGACAGGGAACGTGTCCGAAGGCTTATTCGCATCCATCTGCGTGGGGAAGCGGCGGTCCGGAAGGAGGAAGCTGCGACGGGATATCGCGTCTTGCCTCTGCATGAAGAATGTGTCGATGATGTGCAGGTGGTGTCTTCGGAATTGGCTGCCGATGCACCTAAGTGTGTGTCTGAGTGTGCTGATATGCATGTGGTGCCCCTGCATTCGGCGGCCAGTGCAGTGGGGGACCAACCTGCGCAAGCACCTGCAGAGGGGGGCAGCACGAGGGCGGAAGCCAAGCGCGGCCGTCGGGTCCGGAAACGAGCCAAGAAGCACCGCTCCAAGCAGTTCGATACCGGCTTCAAGCTACTCGTCGCGAGTCACAACTGGCAGGGTAAAACGGGATACGACAACGTAGGCACGGCGGAATGGGCATCATTCTACAAGCACGAGGGCTGGCTAGTCATCGGGGCTCAGGAGCACCGCATGGGCAAGAAGCAACTTTCCAAATGCAGCCTGGATGGATTCCGGATTTTTGGAAAACCTGCGGAGGTCAGCGAGAAAAATCGCTGCAAGGGTGGGGTTCTATTCGCGGTGGCTAACTTCCTTGGTCCGTATTGCAACCTGGTGTCAGCCCCCGTCGACCACCGGCAGCAAGTGTGGCTGCGTATCGCCTCGGGTGTTACCGGCGCTCAGGATATCTATGTGGGCAACGGCTACTTCCCCCAGGAAACGCAGGAAGAAGAGTCGTCAGAGGCGTATGCGGCCTGGCAGGCAGCTATAGCTTTTTTTGGAGCCAAAGGTCTTGTAGTCACGGTGGCGGATGCCAACGCGAAGCTCGGGCCGGCATGCAGCCGAAAAGAGGAGGGCATCGTCGGTCAACACGGGGAGGTCGATGATAAGGGAGCACCGGTACGTTCGGAGAACGGCAAGAGACTCGCGGCTGTCCTCGTCGCTACGGGCCTGCGAAATCTGAGCGGCTTCTCGTGCCCAGTGGAAGGGTCCTACTGGTGGTCCCGGCGTGAGCAGCGCGGCATGGGCACAGGCAAGCACCTCCTCGATTACATCTGCGCGTCGCCTGGCTTGGCATCTGGAGCAAAGTTCGGAGTATGCGAAGATGATATTGATACGGACCACAAGGCAGTATGGGCCGAACTGACGTGGAGCGGCCAGCGCCGGCCAAAGCGGGCTGCGAAACCTCACAGGTCCTTTCGTGTTGATAAGCTTATTGGTGCTGGTGTCTTGGGTAATGATCACGCTGCGAAGCAAGCGCTGGATTATCTACGCGACAAGTTCGATGACGTATTCCAGCATTGCCTACAGAAGCTTGGAGTGCATCAGCTGCCTGAGCTTGACCTATCGGGTGGTGCCGACAGCCAACGGGTGGTAGATGACGTCACCGAGCGAGTGGCGCAGTCCTTCCGAATGGCGGCGCACCGGGTCCTTGGCTCCAGATGTATACGACCCCGTTTCACCAACAATTGGTTCGACGGGGAGCTAAAGGAGCTCATTCAGCAGCGCCGGGAGGCCTACGCAGCATACAGGAGGGATGAATCGAATGCAGAAGCCCGTCTGAATTGGCTACGGCTCCGCAAGCAAATTCGGAAGGCAACTCGGGCCAATAAGTCCGCCTCCTTCAAGCAAGTGCAGGAAGAAGCGGTCAAATGTCAAAAGGACAATCCTCAAAGCGCTTTTGGCTACTCGCGAAGCGGCTTGGCGGGGCACGCAGAACGAAGGTCTCCGCGCCGGTGCAAAGGGAGGATGGCTCACTGGCGTGTACGCTGCCGGAAAAGGTCGCTCGGTGGGAGGAATTTCGGAGAAATTCGGTGAAGCCACGGGAAAATCCGGCAAGTGCGGCTGTTGTGGTGGCGTGCTGTGCAGAAGCAGGCTCGCTGGAGTGGGAGGAAGCCGAAGCTAAGCGGCAGTTCCACTGGAACGATCGCTTCAGAGATGAGGTGGCCCGGGCTATGAAGGAGCACGAAGTAGGTGAAGACACTTGCGAAGAGCTGAACAAGCCGTTCACGCAAGAGGAGGTCCTTGCAAGGCAACGTGCCCTGAATAACCACAAAGCTTGTGGCGAGGACAAAGTGAAGAACGAGATGCTCAAGTATGGCGGCGCCTACATCAATGGCTACTTAACGCAGTACTTCAACTGGATTCGAGAGGACTCCAAAAGCTTGGGGCAAGGGAATCATCGTCAATATCCCCAAGGGTGGGGATCCTACGGATCCTGACAACTGGAGGGATATCTCGATTATTAGTTGCATTGGTAAGCTGTTTCTGTCCTTATTAGCTACTCGTCTAACGCTCTTCGTGGATGGCCCGGATAAGCTACGTCCAGAGCAGGGAGGCTTCCGCCCGGGGCGTCGCACTACGGATCAGGTCTTTACCCTTTGGCAGAGGTTGAAGGGGCGTCAGCAGCAGAAGCGGGAGTCGTATGTCCTGTTCGTCGATCTACGCAAGGCTTTCCCGTCTGTATGGAGAGATGGCCTATTTGAGAGGCTCTGGAAGCTGGGTGTAAGGGGCAAGTTCTGGCGCACGCTACGCAGGTGCTACGAGCAGACTTCGTCGCAAGTGCTAGTTGATGGAGCACTCACCCCCGAAGTACTGGAGGGTGTAGGCGTCCAACAGGGGTCCCCTCTCTCTCCCACACTCTTCAACGTCTTTATGGATGAGCTGTGTGATCGGCTGGCGAGTGCCCTCAAGATCACGGATGTGAAGCGGCTGAACGACATCAAGGCACTTCTATACGCGGACGACGTGGCCCTCATCGCTCACAGTCGCACCGAGCTCCAGAAGATGGTCAATGTTGTGGCCAAGTTCGCGGAAGATTACCGGCTGGAAGTCAACTTGAAGCCCGGCAAGACGGAAATCATGCCCATTTACACGTCGAGCAAGGCGAAACGACCAAGTATCAGGGAGCGAGGTGAGCCCGTGGTGTGGTTTCGCGGCCAGAAGCTTTGTGTCACCAGTCAGTACAAGTACCTGGGAGTGGTTATCACCGACGACCTGAAGTGGAAGGAGCAGGCCCTGCGGGCTACGCGTGTCACTGAAGTCGCCACCGCAGGTTGGTACTCTTTGTGGTGTGCAGGTGAGATACAAGCCAGGTATCGTCTCATGTGCTGGAATCAACTTGTGGGGGCCAAGCCGAAGTACGCCTTCGATGTCTGGCGTGCCCCCGTATCGCAGCTCACCAAGCTGGAGGCAGCAATGCTGCGCCCCACGAGGATGATTCTCGGCATCAGCCCTAAGACAAGCAAGTGGATTACACTCTTTCTGGCGCGCTCTTTGAGTGCGGAGCGTTTGCGGCGGGCGGCGCAACTGAAGTTCTATGGACGGCTGCGTGTTCTACCGGAGAAGCGATTTCCTGTCATCGCATCTCAAGTCAAATCCGACTGGACTGCGGAGGCCGAAGGCGCTATCAGGGACTCAATGGATCTACAACAAGGGCTTCAGGAGCTCCTAAATAGCTCAGAGAAGGACCTCGAGGGTTGGAGTTCGACTGTGGACAAGTGGGCCCTTCAGCAGGACGTCAAGATGGTGCAGCAACTGATGTGGGACAAGCGAGAGGCAGGCAGCGATCTTACTGATGGCATGCGAGTCATCCTAAGACAAGTCTTTGGAACTAAGGAGTTCCCAAGATGGTAGCCCTTGATGATGCGCATTATAATCTGCTTCGGAGAAGGTTGCTCAGCTGCAACAACCGCCTTCGGTTGTACCGCAGCAAGTTGGTCAGTGGCATGTCCCCTCGCTGCTTCATGATGATGTCAATGAGTCCCTTGCGCACTTCTTATGGGATTGCCCCATGCATGAGGGGAGACTTAAGCAGCTGTTGCTGAGTATGCAGAGGCTCGGTGGCATGGCTGTGGGGGCTGCTGAGGGGGATGGAGGGAGTGAGGAGGGTGGTGAGGTCGTAGGCGGTGAGGTTGTGGTGGAGGATGTGTTGCTTGGGCGGGAGCGGGAGGGCTCTGTGCGGCAGGGTTGGGATGATATGTCGCCTGTGGATCAATCACGAGTTTTTCAGGGGAAGTCGCGCTTCCGCAGTAACTTTAGGCTTGCTGCGTTGTTAGGGGTTACAGCGTTGCGTCCCCCTCCAAAGTTGGATGTGTTGTTTGGATCATATGTGTCTGAGTGTTGGTCTGCTAGGGAGGGTAAAAGGGAGGAGCTTGGGGTGGAGGATGGGGGCAAGGAGGTGATTGACCTCACTGAGGTTCCATCAGCTTCTGTCCCACCCTCTCCCCCAAGTGACGTTGATGTTGCGCGGCGCGGCCGTCCGCGCAGAGTGGACGTCCTGGCTAGACAGAGGGGTTCGGGAGCGCAGCGTAGTGTCTCCGAGTTCTTCTCTTCAGCTAACACCCTCGCATCTAGCTCTTCATGCACTTCACAGCCCCTATCTGCCCCTGCTGTTGCGTTGCTGCTATGTCTGTTTGGTGTTCTGACAATGCGTTGGGATCGGCTGACCCCGGTGACCCAATGGAGGCACATGTCCAGGATCTGGATCTGATGCTACTAGTCTGAGGAAGCCTATTATTATTATTATTATTATTATTATTATTATATTATTATTATTATTATTATTATGGACACCGTGATAGCCCAGTGGTCAAGTTCTACCATCTGGGCCCTGTCGCCAGTTCGATTCCCGTCGGTGCCACCAGTATTTTCATTGAACATACCGTCTATTTCTGGACCAGTATTTTCATTGAACATACCGGCCCGTCTGGAAGTGTTGGAACTGCCCTTGCGGGGGTGTCATTAGAGCTTATCGTCAATTCTTCGTACTCCCCTCACGGGTGAGACGATGGAGGCGCATGTGCAGAAATGCATCAGCCATTGACAGAGAAGCACTATTATTATTATTATTATTATTATTATTATATTATTCACAGGGAGATCGTAAGTACATTGTCTTTTTTAATGACATACCCTTGTGTAAGGCGGATATCCTATGATATAGTATTAGGGGGCCAGTCCTAATAGCTATATCCGAAGTCGAGGTGTATGTACCCGACCCTGCGATATACCGACACAAGTAGAGATTGACCGTGCTCAGGTACGACAGTATATAGTCTATCGTAAAAAATAATTTAATGAAAGTTTCAGAGAACATTTCATTTTCGAGAACATCATCCCAGGACTTGGAAAGGGTCATACCCGGGAACACCATCGCTCAATACACTAGCGATCCCCGTATACAGTGTAGTATCATCGTCGATCGACCTTTCGCACTCGTATGTTGCGATCGAATGCCAAGTTATATCACTGAGTCTTTTTAATATTCATATTGATAACTGATGATGCATGATCAAATCATGATACGCCGTGGGCAATCAATCAGTTTATTTGAGACGCATAAAGAAAAATAGTTTCTTTGTCACTGCCTTCGTCGTCTGGCGCGGATTTCTTTGCCTGGTGGACCACCAACAAAAGTCAGATCGAACTTTGACTGTTCGAGAATGTCCCAGATCTTATTAGGGATTCCGCCCAACGATAATTCAAAAGGGACATCAAGCACTCCTCTTGGCAGTGTCTGAATGGTCCACGCAGTGTAATCCTTGTCTCTGGGAGTAATTGTGTCATCCCATGTCTCGAGACTTTTTGCGTCTTTATATACTGGCAGATAATGTCTTGCCTTTGGATCCTCAACCGGGTCCATACTTCTCCAGAACTGGAGTATCGGTTGTACTATCTTTGCGGCTGATGATATTTTGAGTGTCCGTGTGACACGCATCTGTCGTGGGACCGCCACGACCCGCATCAAGTATAAGTCTGAGAGAGTGTCATCAGCGACATGTTGTTCCGCTGGTCTCATCAGATAGAAAACATTTTTCACCCATGCGATGGTTGCTATCGCATCGCCTTCCTTCCATCGCTCATGGACAATCTCAACGTTGCCCGCGTTTGGGTCAGTGTCCGTCCCCTCCTCCTCCTGGTGGACGTCCTTTGATCTCATCGACCTCATCGCCTTCCTTCGTTGGTCGTTGATAAGATCATTCCGCGCTCTCCTTAGCTGCGCCTCTGTGATCTTCTCCTTCTTTCCGCTATGCTCTCGCGGAGACTTGGACTGAGTCCCCACCGCGCTTATGCGGTCAGTCTTCTCCTTGCTGTCCACCTCACTCTCCTCCTTCTCAGCTATCGGTGCCCGATAAGCATCGTCTTGGTCTATGCCAGCCTCCTTGTGGATGGGCGCCACCTCTTTGAAATCATCCTTCATCCGTTTTAACGCCTCCTCAACTGATTCATCTTCCAGTAAGAAGGGATAATACTTAATCATCCTTCTTACATTCACAATTTGCACCTTCCCTCTACCCCTGATCTTGTAATTAAGAGGTCCCGTCTGTTCCATAATCTGATAAGGTCCTTTCCAGTGAGTGAACAGCTTAGAGCTGATTCCCTTCGGGACTTGAGGATGGTACAATAGTACAATATCCCCGACCTGGAACTTGATCTGATCCAAGTGCGCTTGTCGCACCCCTTCAGCATCAGTCTTTCGGCGCTCCGCCTCTCTATGCGCCCTGACTATTTGTCCCACCTCCATCTTCACCCTAAGTCTCATCCCAAACAACTCATCCGCATCCGCCCAAGTGTCTTTTGGGTGAAGGAGCGAAGTCGGGATATCAGGCTCACGCCCATATACTAACTGATATGGCGAGATTGAGCTCTTCGAGCCTCCTAACGCCGTAGAGGGTAGACAGTTCATTGCAAACGCAAATGATGGTGCTGCCTCGACCCATGCTCTTTGATTCTCCTTCTTCGTGCAATACATCTTTAGCGAGGCTTTGAGGGGTCTGTGTACCCGCTCGATTTTCCCATTTGCTCGCGGGTTATAGGCAGTAACATATTGCCATTTCATCCCGTAAAATTTAGATAGTTTGTCGATGACCTCGCTATTAAAGTCCGAGCCTCGATCAGAACATATCTTTCTTGGTACTCCGATCTGTGAGATGATCCTATCGATCAGCGCCTCGGCCGTCGTCTTGCCGGTAACGTCTTTGACAGGGATGATCCACACATAGTTGGTGGCTCTGTCAATAGCCGTAAGGAGGTATTTGTAACCATCCTTCGATTCTGGGAAAGGTCCCACATGATCAATGTGTATAAACTCAAACATCCCCGCATGAAGAGGAAATTCGCCAATCAGGTCGAAATTTGCCTTCAGTGGTGTTTTGTTTATCTTGCACGGGATGCATGCATCCACCGCCTGATCTATCTCCTCCTTCATCTTCTTCCACCAGAATCGCCTCGCTACGAACATATGAGTTTGTTGTCGACCCGGATGCGCCAGAAGTGGGCAATTGTGGGCTGCGACAAATATAAATCGTCTCAGACTCTCCGGTACCCAAAGGGTCCATTTGTCCGGCTGTGACGCATAGCGACCGTGAAGGCCCTTGTACCACAGTAGACCATCTCTCCATCCCAACTCCTTCATCTGATCTTTGATCGCTTTCGTCATCCGTAGCTCATCCGGGTTCTGATATAACTGTATCAGTTCTTTAAACTCCGGATCTTGAGCCTGTTGTTGCCTCCATGCGGTAGGCGAGGCTATATGGATAGTACCATCTTCTAGCCGTACCCCGATTCTTTCCGGGTCATCGTCTAGGTCACTTCTCCGCTCTTGAGGAGGCTCCGCATAAACTTCCTGCGTCTCCTCTTCCTCTCTTATGTTCGCCTTCGCATTCTCATATACCTCATAGGACCACTCAGCGTCCTCCTGGGTATGTAGCTCACAACATATCCCGTGATCCGGGCCTTGTGGACTGTACCGTAGACCTGTGCGGTCATATCGGACTCCACTCGCCATCTCCATCGCCTCAATGTGGCTGACCTCATACACCTTGTCAGTGGACAAGTCTTCCATCTCCACCGTGGACACCAACGCCGATACTTCTGAGTTAAACTCTAGCCTAGAGAGGCTATCAGCGACCACATTTCGCTTTCCCGGTAGATGGACCATTGTAAAATCAAAACAAGACAAGAACGCTTGCCACCGCGCCAGCCGTCCCGTCTGTTCATGATTCATCAACCATAACAGGTTATGATGATCAGTTCTGACAGTAAATTGAGGTCCTCCCCACAAATACTCTCTGAGCCTCTTGAGGGCCCATACTACCGCCAACGCCTCTCTTTGCCTTGTGCTATAGTTTCTCTCCGCCGCACACAACTTCCTACTAATAAACATGATTGGGCGTAATTTCTTCTCCTCATCCTCTTGTTGTAATACAGCCCCAATCGCAAACTTAGATGCGTCTGTATCGACTACGAATTGTTTCGTAAAGTCGGGCATCGTTAACACCAGTCCTCCGTCTTTCGGGTCTTTGTAAATGAGATCTTTGAGCGCATGAAACGCTTGCAAAGCCTCTTCGTCCCACTTCTCAAAGTCTCCAAAATCTATCATTTTAAGAAAGAAATCAACCTAGTGATGTGGACTCCAAATGTAATGCCCCCAACGATAGCTAGTAAAAAGTCGGTAATACAACCAAACACAGTCCTCAAGAATGAGAATGATGTCTCGTTGTATTAGCTCAGTGAAGCCAAAAAGGAAAACGGCAACAGACCAGGAATAAAATGGCATCAGGTCCAATCCGGACAAATAATACTGAAAAACAAGCTGGTGCACCTGTCACCAGGAAAAGGTACTTTTTACCAGCTATCCGGGGGGTGATGCCTTCAAGTGACCGGTTTATAACTAATCATCATGCAGTCATGAGCAGTTGGGATAGTGGTTCATCACAGCAATACACGAACTGGAAACAGTTCTTATCTCACGCACCCGTCTATCATGGTGTCACAGAACATTCTCAATGATTTTACTATCAGCTAGAGGAATATGCTTACTGTATTAGTATACATATTGGAGATATGGTGAAAGATGTATTTCTTAATATGAGATTGCTGCGAAAAAGAAATACTGATGGGATTTGAGTTGTATGAGAGCAGCAGAGGAAGCAGATGAACCAAGAGAACAGATTGAAGAAGATTCACCAGATGTGAGTGAGATATCAGACTGAGCACCTTAACGACCGGCCAAGACCTTTACAGTTGATAAGTCTTTTTGATCTGTTCCTTAGATTCTCCTCTGCACTACGTTTCGACTTCACTAACTACTTTTCGATTCCGTTCAGAAATGATTTCAAACGATTAGTTCAAAGTTCTTTTTAGCTATTGCTATTTTTTCTGTTCGTATTACCTTTTTCCCCGATTTCCCCGTGAAACCGCTTCACGGTAAATTTGTGGACAATAACGGAAAAACACAATATCTAACTTGTCTTCCGTTGCCAGTCATTTTCGCCTTGAATTTTCAAGTCCAACAACCCGACACTATCCGTTTAATGACTGCTAACTTGAAGACTCGCGACACTATCCGTTTGAGAACTGGAGACCTCACAATCTACGTTCGACACTTGATCGTAATTTGCAACCAAGGCTGCCAAGAGTTCGAAATAAACGAAGTTACCTCTCTACTATTTACTGGTATTTCACCTGCTCACATTGAGTCAGGACTCAAAGCAGCCACAGTGTTCTATTAAGGGTTCGTTGTATCTACCTACTTGAAGAGTTGTATACAAACTCACATTCGAATTTTTTTTCCATTCAAGAGAAAACTACACACACAGAGTTGGTGTGTTCTGTCGACAGATCGATTTGGAAAGACCCTCTCCTTCAGGAGTGGCTATACAACAACGTATTAGGACAGAGGTAACCAAATCACATATGTCTCGACAGATTGTTCACCTGCCGTTGCATTCTTGTGGCCCTCCTCTGCCCTCATACACACTATGCAGTCAACCAACACAGTATGTGTTTGGTTTTGTCGTTTTAGGGTCACCCCCTACCTACAGAGTGGAGAACACCTACTCCACTGCACACCGACCCCTTCAGCTACTGCTCTGCGTTCTGGCCTGCTCCTGGTACGCCTACATGTGGAATCAGTCACGATACGACGACCCAGTCTCGAAGTACAACGAACACAAGCGACGCTGCTTGGAACCCTACCCCATCCTGGGTTCTCGTCCGGACACTCTACGTACCGACAATAAATTTCAGGAGGAAATCAAGGCTGGGAAGACTACTCGCCTTCACGCAAATCTCTCCCGCACCCAGATCGTTCAATTTATCTACGATTTATTGACCATTTACATGAGCGATGAACGCGATCTGTTGCGAAAGAACCATAAGGACAAGGCCACATCGCTACCTCAGGTCCAGATTGCCCCTCAAGCTAGCCTAGACCTTCGTCGTAACCCCGATTGGACAGACACTGAAGTCTATACCCAATACCTGGGACCTACTGGATCTCTGGCAGTAGCAGAGAAGCTCTGGAACCAGATTGGCAACATCATCTCTGTAGAAGTCTTCCATAACTACTACCCGGTTACTGCTTCCGCTGCTGGATTGGCTGGGTCATTACAGGTCACCGCCCCGTCGGGTACAGCCGTTGGTGCCACATCCATTCCCCCACCGAGTCTGACTGGTCCAATCACTTTGCACCCCGCTGGAAGCTCTTCTTCGACAACGATCCACCCGATCCACCCTTCAACGTTTTCGACTCCTAGAACAGCTACAACGAATCCGTCAACTCCACTATTGCCTCCAGCCCCAGCAGCTGCGATTGCACCGACACTTCGTCAGCCCATTCCGCCCTTCATGCCCCAGATATATCCAACATGTCTTTTCCGTCCCCGGATGCTTCGTTCATGCGTACTGGACGCATGGCTCGGGCTGCTACTCGCTCCACCCCGCCCCTTGGTGCAACCTTTGTCGACCCTACTCGCAGGTAGAACAAGTGAGCCGGTAAATCGTTCATTGACTATGCTATCTTTTTATTTGTACTCTTCTCTCGTCCCCGCAGCGACCGAACCTACCTATTGTCGAACAATCCTATGACGTTGGTTTGCTCACTTCAATTTCGGCGCTCAACCCGACTCTTGCACCCGCTACGGCCCTCCTTGGTCCCCCACAGACACCTGCACGTCGGACGCTGTGCACTGCACCAGCGTCATCAAGTTCGGGCACCAGCACGTTAGCACCCATCCTGGAAGGCTCTGCACCTCCAGCAATCTCTACTGCGACGGCATCTCAGATGGCTGGAGAGGAAGAAATCGCTACTGCGACAGCAACCCAAACGGCTGCAGCAACAATCGCAAGCGAAGAAACAGAGCGCGAGGCTACCGAAAGTGCTGAAGAAGTGGCATGACAGCTTGCTGAGGAGGAAGAACGAGAGCGGCAGGAGGAAGCGGAACAAGCACGGGAAGACAAACGAAAACAGGAACAAAAGGTGGAGGAGATCGTCAAAGACAACAACGACAACGAAGGCGACGGCGAGGCCGGCAGCTTGCCAGACCAAGGCGCCAACCCCGCTGAACAATCACAACCCAGTGCTCCCCGTTCGGGAGGCTTCTCTGGTGATGCCACTTCATCCCAGTCTTCGCCGCCACGCAGGGTCCTTCGCTCTAGTAACTCAGGCGCTACTTCTGGCTACCAAATGTATATGCTGTCACGACCTTGCGGATCCACACCGGCACACCGCTCCATGTTAATCCTGTCTAGTCCGACTGTCATACCGTCACCGGAACACGTTACCTCCGTGCGCGAATTGGCGGTCAACTACCACGTCGCCAACACGCCGATCCAACTGGCCATCATGCATGCCATCAGCAATGTTCGCGCGTGGGGAGACAAAGCTATAGTTGCCATCATGGACGCCTGTTGGGCCCGTTTCGTCCGCCCCTATTCAGCAAGCATGGTGCTCGTAGTCCCTCATTTGGCTTCAGTTCATCCGCGACCTCATCCACGGCCGCCTGGATAAACATGATACGCGGAAGTCAGCTTTCCAAGCCCTCAATTTACGACGCTTCAGAGAAGAGCAACTTTTGGCGTACATCAACCGATGTATCACGCACTAAGAAGCTGCACGTGTGACTGGTTTGACCATCAGCGACGGAAACCAGCTTGAGGACTTGGGCCGCATGTTGACCCCGATAGAACGCATCGTTGGAATCAGCAGGCAGATCAAGTCCTGCTCAGCTACGATGTCGGATGGCCACGCAACCTAGATGACCTTCTCCCTTGGGCCAGAACCCTTGACCCCAACGTCATGACAAAGTATCTTTTGAAGATGGAGATCCCGGTCCGCACCGACACCGAGGAACCATGTACGCGCAAGCGGGACTACACTCGCCAAGGGCAACCACCCACTCGTACTGACCGTCGGAGACAGCAACGACCTCAGCAGGACAGGACAACCCCGGAGAATACAAACCCTAACCGCCCTTTTCGACAAAAGCGTAAAGCCGACGCTATGGCTATGCCCCAGACCGCTCCTCCACAGAAGTCGACTCGCCCAGACAAGCGTTTGAAGACGACCCACCCGGATAAGAAGGAACACCCGAACAAGAAGAAGCCGGCACCGCGACAGCATCTCACGGGAGCCAATGCTGTGGTGACCCCTTCGAAGACGTCTATGTCTACGACTGAGACTGACCCACCGAGCAGACCGTCAAACCAGACCAAACGTAAACCGTTTACGGGCACGCCCTGCGCCTACTGCAAAGAGCATAACAGCTTTTTGAAGAAGGATCAACTACCCTGACATTCGTTCGAGGAATGTAAGCTTCGTCAGCAGCGTTGCCAAGATAAAAAGAAGCTTCGTCACCAGCGGCCGCTGCTCGCAGTACTCCGCGCGCTTTCCATATGACTACCCGGTCCCGCTCGGCCTCTCCGCTGGTGCCAACGCCTCCACCCCTATGGATCGCGACCATCCCGACAGTGGTTACTGGATGTGTTTGGGTCGCAAACACCCTCTCGACCGCCCGCCCATCGGTAAGACTACATGCACCTTGGATTCCGCCTGCAACTGCAAAGGCGTGGCCCGCCTTTCATGGGTTATGCAGCACGGGTTCACCATTCGGAAGTTGCCCCCGGTAGAAGCACGCTCGTCCGTCGGCATCGACGCAGTACTCACCGATGGCATCGAACTTTTTGTCTCCGCCGATCCTGCGTCGCCGCTCCGCGCGATCACCATCTACGTGTCAACCCACCTGCCCGATCGCGTGGATCTGCTCTTCGCCAACGAGGTGGCCGCACAGATCAACTTGTCCATCGACGAGGCCCAGAGGATCAAGCCAACAGACTACATCCCTCTCAAGCCTAAGGCAAGACTAATTGTTTATGAGACCGAGTTTCACCTTTTCGACACGCCGCTTCAAGTGGGCGATCATCAACTAGCCACCGTCAGCCACGACTTTCGTCAGGGGACTTTGGCCCAAGGCGAGTGTCACAAACATGCACCACTCCACCCCCCAAGTAACAATGCAAGCAGCGAAGCAACATCAACCATTCCAATGAAACTCACGACGAAAAATGAATCACCTGCGCTGGGTTTCGTACTGTCGAAAATGGCGCTCGCACTTTCTAATATTCTCGTTGAGCGTTTGAAGCTTCTTGTTAATAAGATCACGCTTATTGGGGTTTTTGGCAAGCTTGTCAAGCTCCCTGTCGCGCTCGAGCTTCCACTTATCATAGTTATCATGCCATTTGCAGGGCACGGTCTTAGTGATGCAGCGGAAAGAGACTTTCTCATCATCCAAGAGCTTTGTGAGAGTTTTGCGAGTTCGTGGCTTACAGAAATGCAGGCAGCCTGCGGAGTATTTCCCTCCACAGATGTATGCAGCCGAATTATCAGTGACACACTGCGTGCCTCGCAAATCTACGACAAGTTTCTCAATACTGCCCGATGCAATCACCATTTGCTCAAATATTGTCGGGAAAGCTTTGTCGCGGTAATTGTCATGGAAGCTGTCGACAGTCCCGTACCAGTATAGCGTTGCGCGACCTGACTTGGCGCCCATCATCTCTAGAATCACCTTCTTGGTGGTGAGCTTTTCCAACTGGGAGATGCCCTCGCGCTGTTCATCCCTGGTTCGCTTCTGTGCGAAAATATCGATGGGCACAACGTCACCCTTAGCTTTCCTATCGGCCAACTGCTTCTCGACCTTTGCAGCTTTGTTAGCGTAAGCCCGGCTAATGCATGTGAAATAGTCGTTCCACTCCTGGGTGGTCATCCTTCCTCTCAGTTTGCCTACGATTGCTTGTTTGTGAGCGGCCCGAGCCGGCATCTCTTGCAGCACCTCCTTTATTGCACTAGCGGCCGCAGCCTGTGCCTTATTCTTGCGTAGCAGGGCGCTAGTCTCAGGATACATCCTCTCCCCCGCACTGGAAAGCATGTCCTGCAATGCCCTATCATCAGGATATTTTTGAGATACCTGCTTGGATGTTCGTTTATTGGCCTTACATTTCCTACTTTTCTCTGGCCTTTTGCGGTGCTTGGGGTCGACAGAAGTTAAATCCACGCGCGGAACGCGCGAATCTCGCTTTCGTTTTCTGTTAGGCTCTGTCTCACTGCTGTCAGGTCCAGTCTCGAGGACAGATTTGCGTTTTGATGCAAAAAATCATCGTGAGCGTTGTTTCCGTTCGCCTCTTGCTTCCCAGACCGGTGGTCGTGGCTTGAGTTGAGAGTTTGCGGACTTAATGCAGGAAAAGGATCGGAAACCACAGAACCGTCGGTATCCTTGCGCAAATCTGGAGGTTGACGCACTTGCTGTTGTGGGACATGGACCAGCCACGACATCGTTTACCCTTCAGAAAAAAAAAGCACTGTTCCATGTCACAGTACACACTGATTGCCTAACAGACCTCCATGTCGGAGCAACGTTTGCTGGCTGTAACAAATAAAAAGGGACAAGAAAAAAATTGAGTCGACAGATCGCAAGGAAATGCATCTACCTTTGCCTCCGCAGCAAGCACGTTGCCAGTGCGTGTCTCACCCGACCAAAACAATCAAAACGCAGCCAAGATGGCTTGAGAGGACGTTCGTTAGGAATGAAATGATACCCCCAAAATCTGCCAACCGTCGGGGGAAATAGGCATTTCTCCATCCTTTTTTGAAGTCAAAAGATCAAGCTTTGCATCGTTCAAGTTTGCCCGTAGGGCATCAACCATACGCATGTCAGGGAAGAAAACTGTAGTTGAAAGCATTCAGCAGTTGCGAGTGGACAAGTCTGAAGGTGAAGCAAAAGGCTTTCTGCAAGTCAACGGCAGCAAAGAGTGGGTCCCGTTTGCCAATGCTGAGATTCCGCCTGCAACGAGGGCGTGTTATTGCAACCTTCCTCACAACAGTTACACGTGGAGCTATTTGTCTGATAACATTGTCTATGTTTACAAGGTGACAAAGCAAAAAAGGTGGTGTACTCGCGTGAGGAGAATGGGTTCTTCGACCCAACCCGCGTAGACACATCTGAATCAGATGGCAGGAAGAGTAGCAGAAAAAGGCAAACAACATCTCATTTCAACCCCTCTGCATCTGAACAGCCATCCAAGCGTACAAATAAGCAAGGGTCGTCTGATTCTAAGCATGCAAACGAAGGCAAACCATCTTCGAAGCGGTGCGTTTGCATTATTCATGACATTAGCTGAGTGTATTGAATGCTACTCATTGTGTGTTTTGTGTTGTTCAAACTTGCAAAACCTGAAGTGGACGTGAGGAATCGAACGGGTAAGACGTTTGCACCGTGCTGAGCTTTGTCAGTATGTGTGATTTAAATTCAGTGAACGGACATCCGCCGGCGATGGACTCCCTCCCTCTAAGGTTCGACCAACTCAATCGTTAACGCTTACTCTACTATTTTTTAATTATTTCTTCTGTGAATCATTGTTTGAGGCTGCTGATGCGACTGCTAAGTTACCTAAACGCAAAGGGAAAGACAAGGAAATGTCTGCATCTCAGAAGCGGTGAGTTTGCCCTGATCTAAGTGCATTGAATGCTACTCATTGTGTGTTTTGCGTTGTTCAAACTTGCATAGCGCTACTTTGAAAGAACCGCCCAATCCAAAGGGCGGTGAGGAATCAAACGGGTAAGACGGTTGCGCCGTGCTGGGTTTTTGTCAGTGTGTGTGTGATTTAGCGAATGGGACAACGTACAGTTCCGACAACCCACGCGAACAGGTGATAACGAAATAGTTTTGCAACAGCTAGCTCAGCTAGCAAAAGTGTCGGAGGCCGCAAGGGATGCCATTACAAGTAGCGCAGGCGTGCATGCTTTAAACGGCGAAGGTAGCTTTCAAGTCTTACAAATTATAAACCACAGACCCGCCTAGGGGGGGGGGTGGTGTATGTTTATGACACTCGCTTAAGGTAAATATTTGCGTCCTTTCCAAAACACTTATATCAGCATCAACATTGAGCCTGGGGCTAGCTACCCTGCAAACATGAGCTCCCAAATCCTTCTCGTTCTTACAAACCATGACTTGTTCCGACAGGGGTGCGCATATGCGGGGGGGGGGTGTGGTGGTGCATGTTTGTGACACTCGCCTAAGACAAATATTTGTGTGAATTCCACAACAATTATCAGCATCAACATTGAGCCTGGGGCTAGCTACCCTGCAAATATGAGCTCCCAAATCCTTCTCGTTCCCACAAACCATGACTTGTTCCCACAGGGTGCGCATATGGGAGGGGGGAGGGGGGGCGGGGGGGTTTGTGGTGTATGTTTGTGACACTCGCCTAAGGTAAATATTTACACTGTTAGATGATCAGGAGGAGGATGCTGCCGCTGGGACGGGGGGCAAAGACCAGGGCAATGCTGGCGCTGCCGCTGGGACGGGGGGCGAAGACAAGGGGAATGCTGGCGACGCCGCAAGCTTTGCTGGGACGGGGGGCAAAGACAAGGGAAATGCTCACGCTGACAAGCCCGAGAACAAATATGGAAAGCAGAAGCAGGGGAATGATGGCGCTGCCGCAAGTATTGGTTACCCTTCCCAGGATAAATAGGGGTTGTTGGACAGCACAAGCTCGGAGATCGCGTGATTTTCGGTTTCGGTCCCGCCAACCGATAGCTTTGGCTACAGGTTTCCCAAGGATGCGTCTCAAGACGATGCAGAGGAAGGGATGCGCGGGTATGAACATTTTGTCTGAGTCTTTCATATGGACTGTTTTGGAGTAGGGTGTTGATTGTGCATGTCTCATCGAGGGATGCGGACGATGTTCCTGAGTATGTTGCTCTGCTGGACAGCCAGTTTTGTAAAAAAACTCGACAAAAACCTGCAGGTACCCACACGGTTGCTATATTGATCAGCTTGCATTTCATCATTGATGAGTCATATTATTATGACTCCAGACCGGTGACCGTTTGTGCATTTTTGGCGGCCCACAAGAAGGAATGCTCCTGGTGGGGTAATCATAATATGATTCTCTTTGTCATATAAGCATTCTGACATGTGACAACAAACACTAGGCCCGGCGTCTTTTTGCGAGCGGTGCGTGACGACAACTTGGTATGGAAGTTTGAAGTTGTGGAGTATGCGCTGCTGGTAGCGAGGGAAGTTGAAAAGAAGGTTCCGGATTCCCCGCGTCGCTTCAAGCTTCAGTTTGCCAAGTACAACGATGTCGACCCAGTGGCGACAGAGCGGCTTCAAGAGTCTGGTGAGTTTGATGGTGCCCGTCATATCGGACTCCACTCGCCATCTCCATCGCCTCAATGTGGCTGACCTCATACACCTTGTCAGTGGACAAGTCTTCCATCTCCACCGTGGACACCAACGCCGATACATCTGAGTTAAACTCTAGCCTAGAGAGGCTATCAGCGACCACATTTCGATTTCCCGGTAGATGGACCATTGTAAAATCAAAACAAGACAAGAACGCTTGCCACCGCGCCAGCCGTCCCGTCTGTTCATGATTCATCAACCATAACAGGTTATGATGATCAGTTCTGACAGTAAATTGAGGTCCTCCCCACAAATACTCTCTGAGCCTCTTGAGGGCCCATACTACCGCCAACGCCTCTCTTTGCCTTGTGCAATAGTTTCTCTCCGCCGCACACAACTTCCTACTAATAAACATGATTGGGCGTAATTTCTTCTCCTCATCCTCTTGTTGTAATACAGCCCCAATCGCAAACTTAGATGCGTCTGTATCGACTACGAATTGTTTCGTAAAGTCGGGCATCGTTAACACCAGTCCTCCGTCTTTCGGGTCTTTGTAAATGAGATCTTTGAGCGCATGAAACGCTTGCAAAGCCTCTTCGCCCCACTTCTCAAAGTCTCCAAAATCTATCATTTTCTCCAACTTAGCCCGTGTTGCACCCCAATCGGGTATAAACTGGTTATAGTATTGCGCCATCGCAAGGAATGAGTGCAATTCAGTGCGGTTCTTCGGTATCGGTCGATTCATAATCTCCTCCCTCTTCTCTTTGGATATCGAGACTCGATTATGGGAGATCTCGTACCCTAAGTATGTCACACTCGTCTTGGCAAGTTGACACTTCTTTAGATTGCACTTCAGGCCAAAAGCTCCGATGCGCCTGAATATATCGGACAAATGATCGATATGCTCCTCCATTGTGTTAGAGTATACGATAATGTCATCGATATAGCAAAATGCATATTCTCCCTCCTTCTGTCCCCGCCTTCTCATAAAGCCACCGTCAGACAAATCATCGTACTGACTGCTCAACATCTTCTGCATCGCCTTCTGGAAAAGTCCTGGGGCTTGCTTGAGGCCCATCGGAAGCACTTTCCATTGGTATATTTCCATACCCACCACAAACGCCGTCAGCCATCTGGACTTTTCCTCCAGTGGTATCTGCCAGAAGCCATTCTTAAGGTCAATGACCGAATAGAATTTTGCATTCCGCAGTACTCTCCTTCCTTCTTCTAATGTCGGGAGAGGATTTCTCTCTTCCTCCAGCACCTTGTTGTCACGAGCATAGTTAACTGTCAGGCGCCATTCTCCTCCTGGCTTCGGCACTATTATCGGTTGTGAGACTATTGGAGATGTTGATCTCTCAATAAAGTCCTCATTGAGCAGCTGTCTTGCTAGCTCCTCCGCTATCTTCGCCTCATGTATACTCAAATTCGCCCTTCGTGGTGCCGGTGACGGCTCCGCACCCGATATTTTATAAATAACCGCAGTGAAATCTTCAGGCTTGACACCACCTGCATGTGGAGGGTAAAAAATTTCCTGTTCGCCTCTAATTTGGCTTTTAAAAGCTCCTTCTCCTTCTCCGTGCCTACTCCTTCTTCTAATATTTTCCGCGCCGCCTCTTGAAAATCTTCATCAGACATCTGCTTATGCTGCTTGAGGGGTTCTCTGTCCTCCTTCAAGCCTAAGTCCTCTTCCGAGACATCATCTAGGCCCGTCTTTTCATACGTGACCGTGTCCGGCTCATCATCTTTACCGAGCTCCACCAGCATGTCAATGAGTCTCGCGTATTGCAAAGGAGCTTTACAGGTGTAAAAACCATCAAAGCATGTGAATGCTTGCGGTATCAATTTCAACTTGTCGAGGTCTCTGAGCTTCCGCTTGTATGCACTGCTCTGCTCACGAGTTCCCATACGACAAGCCACCACTAGCTGTTGCTTGCGAGAGGGTACCGGTATAGGATGATCAATAAGCCGGTCCCTTATTTCCTGCGCCCATATCGCCTTCTCATTATATGGCAGGATAATAGTATACGGCTTATTATTTTCGAATAAAGTCCGTAAGCATTTCTTCACTTCAGACAGTGAACGCGGCCACGTGGGCTCGTCACCCCAGAAATCAGTAATAAAACTTGTAATAGTTTCTGGTGGAGTATCCGGGATTCGCCCCGTTCTCCTTGGTACAAACGCCTCCCTTTTTTCTTCTCCTACTTTCGCATGGAAACAGTATCCGTTAGTAATATGGACATCTGTTCCTACTCCTTCCGCGAATCTCGCCAACGACGGGCTTCTTTGTGCGACACATATAATCTCCTCCTTTCGCTTCTCGATTAAGTCATCAATAGACTTTTTGTCCCAATGGCATGTCGGAACTGTGACAGTGCACACTTGGGATTCCCAATTGTCGGTCCAGGACAGTTCATCCGGTCTTACGACATGGGGGTGAACGTATACCTCAAGTGCCTCATGTGCGATGGCCATCTTTTTGTGATCCGTCGCTAGACTCAGCTCATAAGCCTCATAAGAGTCAGTAGCGTTGAAGGGATCAATATCGTTCTCTTCTCCTCTTTTTACTCCATATATCACTCGCCGTGCGGCGCAATCAATCACAGCCCCCATCGTAGCCAATTGGTCATACTATAGTAATATTGACCCGTGGTAACCGGGGACGACATAGAGGTCCATACGGTATACTCGTGCGGATTTCAATTTAAAGGTCAGTGTGATGATTCCCGTGATATCCGTCCGGCTGCTCACTCCTTTGAGAGTGCCCGTTGACTTTTTCATATTTCCGTCCACCCAGTCCCGGTATCGATTTAAAAACTTCCGGCCGAGAATATTAATATTCGCCATCGTATCATTACAAACTTTTAATATTGTCTTCAATATTTCACAATAAAGTTCCGTATAACACAGAGCATCGGGCCTGTGTATATTGGCTGCGAGAACAAGAACTTTACGTTCCAAATTTTGGAGTCTTGTCTCTAAGTTTTTCAACTCCTCCTTCTTCTCCTCCTGCTTCACCTCATTAACATTTTTATTATTCTGCGGTACTGGTGCGTTTACTATTTGAGCGACATTGTCTTGTGGTACTTGAGTACACACATTGTCCTTTTGCTCGCCACACGCCGCGACCGTAGACATTGAGTCTGTTCGTGGTTGTTTGCTTGGCCGAGGCGATACGTCTGCCATTGGCCTCCTCGCCTCCATCGCAAGTCTCGCCTTCCTATTTGCATCAGTTATCATTGGTAACCGTGCTGTATGAACGGGTATGAGACTACCTTGGGGCTGCAGTCTCTGTATACCCACATCTTTGTTTTCACATAGAGGAAGCGTTGGCCCAGTCTGCACAACAGCATTAGAAAGCACTGTGACTTTAGGGTTAAACTTCACAGTCTTCTCCTTCCTCTCTTCTCCCCCTCCAGTCATTCCACCACCTCGAAACGATTACCTTGAGTAGTGTCCGGGTAGGACGACGTATCGGTCTCCGAGGCAGTGTTGTAGGCCTGAGCTCGACCGAAATTCGGGTTGGAGCCTGCCCATGAGCCTCCTCCTCCTCTGGGTGGGGGGGCTGGAGCTCGAACAGCTCTCCCTCCATAAGGGGTATATCCCCGACCTCCTCATCTTCCTCTCTGAGGGGTTCCCTGCCACCTCGAGGCTCGTCTCCATGTTCCTCGTCCTCGTCCTCCTCCTCCTCCTCCTCCTCGTCCTCCTGCTCCTGCTCCTCCTTCTCGTCCTCTTCGAGAGGCCTTTAAGTTCTTTTGTCTCTCCCTTTCCTCCTTCTTCTCCTTCATCCTCTTCATGTAGGTAATGATTGCCTCTCGTAACTCCTCATCATCACACATATTGGCATACCAACCTTCGTTCACAGCGGCAATCTGAAGCATATTGAAAAGGCCCGGTTCCTTGCCTTCCGTCCTGCTCAGAAAATTTGCCCTTGCTGTTGGGTTCTGCCTATCATAACTGAAAGAGCAGTCTCTGTTCTCCATCTGTGCCTTACACTGCAAGCCCGCGAACCACCTCCAACATGCGGTCTTCAGGTCTGGCTCTCTCAATCGGCAACTCTGTTTGTGTACGTGGCTTGTGCGCCAACAGGTACACCGCCTGCCTGTGCCGTATGTGCCTCCGTGAGCGAGTCCATGTTTGAGCATGCACTCATCACTTCTTGAAACAGTGCTGAAGGAGCAACGCTTTGAACCGTATTTTCGAACACGTGTGTCTCGAGGAAGTTCTTGGACTTCACTGAGCTAAACGTCGAGCATTGTTGTATGAGCTGAGTAAGCTTACTCGGGTTAACTGTGTGTAACGCCGAGAAGAAATAGAGGATGATCGACTTGCGGCCATAGAATAGCCCATAGGAGGAAACTACCTCCGTAAGGGTCGCCGCCAAGCCAACAGCACTCCTCAAACTCATCGCCACTGTCTCAAAGATTTCAAATCCTATGAGAGTACCAGTGCAGAGATGCTGGTATCCATGAGATTGAAAATATGAAATGAGTGTGGCCACCGCCAGTTCACACTGAGCGTCTAGGCCTGTTGCATTGTTTCTCTTAATCTCCTCCTTCTTTCTCAAAAACTTGTTCTGTGTCAGATCGAATCCCTCCGAGACTAGAGATTTGTCAAAAACAGTAACAAGGGCCTCGTATTCCTGCGTTTCGTCGCAAGGAAAAGCCTTCATGCAGGCATTGATCTCTTTGAGCTTGCTCAAAAGCGAAGCATCAGAGTCTTTGTATGAGCTCGTCTGGGCATATAGCATGAGACTTGCCACTCCTCCTTTCTTCCCCTTGAAGGCATTTATGATGTTCTGTCTGTCCTTCTTCTCCGTGTTTGTGACCACCACCGTAGTTGAGCCCGAGGGTGCAGGGGCTGGTGGGGCAGGAGCTGGTGGGGTCAAATATGTCGGAGGGTGTGTCTTTGCACCACTCACTTTTGCTTTCATTCTTTCCAGTCTCATCGTCTTCTCGAACTCCTCATTCTCTTTCGCCTTCTTCTTCTCAGATATCACCAGCTTTTGAGCATGAGTGATAAAGGCCACCAATTCAGAAGCAGATCTGAGAAAATTATATTTCTCCACATATTGGTCAACACCTGCTTTGTTGGCGACCGGTGGTGCGTTACTAAGTGATTTAAGGACAGAGTGATCCTTGGTAGGAATCCATCTCTTCCATGCCTCCTTGTGCAGTAACGCACCCATCAACAGTCTGATCTTGGTCAGAACTCTGTCGGTCTTCTCTAACTCATCAATCACAGGATGAGTTTCTCCTGCTGCCTTAATGCTTTTTTCCATCTCTGCCTTCCCCTCCTAGTTTTTCGAACCCAGATTGGTCTTCATTTTTGTTACATCGACTGCCTCCTGACCAGTCGCGAGGAATCTGGCCGTTGCTCTTGGGTTTGTGTACTGGAGGTAACCCTCACATCGTGGGCCGTATGTACGTTCCCAAATCAGGGTTTGAGTGTACACCCCAAAGATAGCATCGAGTAATTCAAGGTGGGTGTGTGTGTCCCCAAACTTGATATGCTGTATCTTCTTTCTCTCTTCTGGATCAGAGACCAGTTTGCCGAGGAGCTGTGCTGTGTTTGATAATAGGATATAGACATCCTTTTTAGCGCGACTTTTCTTTCTTCTTTGATCCTGAGGGATCCACACATAGGTGTCCTTCTCTACCACCATCTTGTTATCAAACTCTTTTTTAGTGAGGTCATAGTGGTCTTGCACCCACTGTTGTTCCTCCACTGTGATCTCCTCTCCATCACTATGAATCAAGTCGATCATTTTTCGTCCTCCTCCTCCCGTGTAGGCAGGTGGTAAGGGATTACCATATGCTCCTCCTCCTCCCGTCTCTTCTTGGTCAAATCCTCCTTCATCTTCGTCTCCTCCATATTTTCCTTCATCATCCCAGCCCTCTTCTACTCCTCCTCCTACTCCTTCATCTCCTCATCCTCCTCCTCCTTCATTCAGTCCTCTTCCTCCTCCTCCTCCTGCTTCTTCTTCTCTTCTTTGTTCTGCCTCCGAGAATTCACTCACTTCGGCGGTCTCTGTCGACATGATGTCGTAGTAGTAATTAACAGGAGGACAGTGTCAGCTCCTATGTTTGGTTTTTGTTCGTTTGTGTTCTGTTCCTCCTTCAGTCGATTGACTAGCGAACAGAGAAACTAATAGAGAGGGTAGAGCGAGATTCCCTGTCCTCTATGAAACACCGTTTATATGTTTGTTTTTGTTTGAGAAAAATAGTCTTTGAGACTTTCTCCGATTTCTTGTTCTCCTTACTCAGATTACTTTCTCCTCCTTTTCTATATTGTATCTAGTATGAGGCACTTGGACCTACACACAGATAGTAATAGAGAAGCTAGAAAAGCTCTCCTTGAGAAGTCGACAGTCGTTCGGATAGGTTCTCAGACCTACCTTTAGAAAACGATCAGAGAGTTGCAAAAATACTCTGACGTATGTGTGAGATAATGCAGATAAATGCGCAAACTAGAAGGGTAGAGTGTTGTGCTCCTGTCCCTATGCTTGTTTGTGTTTTGTGTGTGTTCCTTCACTCTTCTGTCCACCTCCTTCTTCTTGGTCTCTGTGTGAGAACAGCAAAAACGACAGAGAGTTTGTATCTGATGTCTCCTTGTGAGCACACAGATATGGATTGGGCTAGAGGGTACGAGACACCTGCTTGAGACCAATCAAATTATTTGTTTTGTGAAAGAATTATGAGGGAGCTGTGTTGGAGTATTTGTTTTCGTCTGACGTCCCAGTGTGAGACAGGTCAGTGAAAATTCACTCTGTTGCCTGTGTGGCAAAGCAGAAAGAAATCACCCTAGTGATGTGGACTCCAAATGTAATGCCCCCAACGATAGCTAGTAAAAAGTCGGTAATACAACCAAACACAGTCCTCAAGAATGAGAATGATGTCTCGTTGTATTAGCTCAGTAAAGCCAAAAAAGGAAAACGGCAACAGACCAGGAATAAAATGGCATCAGGTCCAATCCGGACAAATAATACTGAAAAACAAGCTGGTGCACCTGTCACCAGGAAAAGGTACTTTTTACCGGCTATCCGGGGGTGATGCCTACACGGTTTGGATGGCTTAATTGATTTCCAAAGCGAAATCAAGTATTATAGCCACAGACTAAGTGAGCGAAATGAAAATTATCTTTTCGGATGGGTTCCTCTGGATAAAACCATGAGAAACTCAAGAAAGAAAACTTTCTTTCTGGTTTCCTTGAAGGTTGGGGATGGTGAAGAGGGGGAGGAAATCCTTATCTTTCCTTCCCTCTCTGCTATCATGAAAAAGATGTCGGATAAGGAAGAGCGTATTAATTGGATTGTCCCCATCTTCTAAAAACATTTTTATTAAACGACTGGGGGTTTCTTAATGTGTAGTTTTTTTTTGGTCCTCACTGCTGATCATTTATGTATTCGCAACTTGTCCAACCGCAAAGTTTGAAACAAGCATTAAAAACATAAAAAACCAACATTTGATACATAGAAAACATACATAGAAAACAAAAAAGTGTCAAATGTTTAACGTAAATTTATCAAAGCACATTAAGAGCGATTTAGACGAAAAGACACATAAACCATATACACGCAGTTTATATATATTTTTATGAAATAAAAATATTGTTTATGTGTCTTTTCGTCTAAATCTCTCTTAATGTGCTTAGTTTGATAAATTTACGTTAAACATTTGACACTTTTTTGTTTTCTATGTATGTTTTCTATGTTTCAAATGTTGGTTTTTCATGTTTTTAATGCTTGTTTCATACTTTGCGGTTGGACAAGTCGCGAATACATAAATGATCATATATATATATATATATATATATATATATATATATATATATATATATATATATATATATATATATATGCAATATATGTAATGAACAACAGTTCAAGGAATACTAAGAGAAAGAAGAGAGCAAGAAACTATGAACGATGAAAAAAAAAAAATAGTTGAAGGAAAACGAAGAGAAAGGAGAAGAGAGGAAGAAAGAAGACAGGGAAAGGAAAAAAGAAACAGAGAAGAAAAAGAAGGAAAGCTAACGAAATGAGGAAAGGACAGAAAGGCAAAGCAGTGCGACATGGGGAATTCAAATATATATTATTATATGGAATCTTACAACGATAATTACCGCCTTGTTGGAATATGTGATATAATAAATCAATATTGTCAGACCAAGAAATTTCAATGTTTTTACAGAGCCTGCAGCTTTCACGCAAGCTTTGAATCGCTATATTCTACCAAAACATCGAGTTACCAACGTGCGGCCGAGTGCTCTTTCTGCCATACATTTTCGAGCTACTCAGAATGACAGAACATGTTACTAGGTGTAAGCTTAATGCAGTGGGAGTGTGCAGCAAATAACAGCGATGTTCACATGCTAGGCACGAGTCATGACTAGGGTCTTCTACTTGCTGGCAAGTCTGCTGTAGGTTGCTTTTTTGTGGTGTGTTTTTAAGGCTTCCTGGTTGCGCTTGCGGTGCTGCCTGCAACAGAGATAGCATTGTTATTCACTGTTATCACGGAGGCCTGGGAAGCTGAGCCTGCCCATGAATTTATCGCCGTCTCGAAGTCAGAACTCGCAAGATTTGGTTTTTCAGCGAAGTCTTTTGAATTATGACGTGCAGTGTTTTGATCGTTTCCTGATGAGCTGCGCATGGAACCTCGCGAAGATGGACGATGAAGTCTTGTGTGCTCCGGAGTCAACGGTCCAGGAGCAACATCAATACTCTCGTTCATGTTCTTCTTTGGTAACGTTTGCTTCTGAGGTGGCTCAGGACACAGAAGAGATTCTGGGGGTGGGGGGTTATCAGCAATCGTGGAATCGCTGCCGATGCGAGCCACAACGGCGCTAGAGAGATCATAACATTCGGGAGATTTGGGGATGGGTTCTGGAGAAACCAGATCGTTCGTTGTCCAGCGGTCCTTTCGACTAGACCGCCGACGCTCTGTCAGCTCCTCAACCTCCCCCCCGTTAGTCTTGACTTGCAAGCCAGATTTGTTGGTCCGTGCCTGTCAGTCAATCAGTCAGGCCCTGTTTGTGGCTGTTGGTCAAGTGGTGCCTGCCAATCAGACAGATCAACAAACTTAGCAGGCATTCTGGCTGGAAAACAGCATGGCAAAACAGCTTTCAAAAACATGGGCAGAGTAGACCTTGGTCAGTGTTCCTGCAGAAGCTTCCGGCAGTTTGTCTAAAGATTCAGCTAAATACAATGAGAAATTCGTCGAGGATTTCAAAGGAATAGTGAGTGCTTCCGTAACATCATGTGTTGCAATACCGGTTGTGCGACTAGCATATGTCGATTTAGGGGAATGGGGTGCTACTATAGAGGCTGACAGTTCCTGGCCTTCTAACACAGAAGCTTTGGCGGCTTTCTCTGATTCTATCTTGGAGTCCGAAATTGTGTTGGATGATTCATCATCCTCCCCTTCTTCAATCACTCCGCTCAAATTTTTGGTCAGAGTCTCTGTCCTTCGTGTCGACTTGACGTCTTTTGTCGCTGGCGACAAAAGCGACGAAGAGTGTCGCGGTCGCATGCCAGCAAAGGTTATATTTTCCAGTAATCGAGAGGACTCCCATTGCTCGATAAGGCATGTTGTTGCTAGCAGCAGGTCCGGTTGCAGTTCAGCCACGGCGTAGTAATGGATGTGATAAAGTGCTTCTGCTGCCAGCTGCTGGACGCCGGGCTGTGACGCACAGAACATAAGCCCCCTTACCATGCAAACCACCCAAGAAGAACGCAAAGATACTCGGGCAAGCTCCTCAGGAGATGCAGTGGGCCAATCGACATCTTTTCCGTCGACGCCGTTCTTTGCATCGCCAAGAACATCTTCAGACAGGCCGCAATCTATTATCCTTCCCGTTAAGAGACAAAATTGGTGAAGTGCACTGATGGGCTGAAGATGCATAGTATCAACAAACGAGGTCAGAGAAATAAGAACAGCCTCATCTGCAAGTTCTATTTCCTCCCACCGTTTGAGCCCCCGTTTCTGTGGAGCCTGACGTGTTGCCAGGCTTGACCGTTGCTTGTGCCAATCTCCGCCAGCTGTTTCTTGCTCATGTTGTCGGAGTGCATTGGCAGTGAGTTCAGATTTCTTTTTCGCCGTTTGGCTCGTGTAACCTTCATGGTATGAAGATGGTTTGTGGAGGTCAGGAATAGCAACCTCTAAATGGGAGGCTGACATTTGCATTCTTTGGCGGTCCACTTGACCAATTGCCAGCAGCAAATCTAGGAGGCCTGGAGAAGTCTGTATTGTCCTGTCCTGCACGCTTCGCGAATCGCGCAGCAGGTATGACCAGATCACTGCGGGCACAAACTGCAATACAAACACAGCGTAAGAATCTCTTGCGTCGCCTGTAGATGAATCTTTGGTGGACTGGGCTCTGTAAAGATCTTTCAGCCATATGCAGACAGGATCATCATGGTTTCCATGTCCACGTGCAAGCAGCCACTTGCAAAGTGCAATACCCACTTGTCTGTCCGTGAGGCAAGCCTGCACAAAAAGACTTTGCTTTGTGCGTTCCAGCTGTCCGAAGCCATCGCTGCCCAGCAACTTGTACAGCTTTGGCGAAACAGTCTTAGAGCTGGATGGTGTCTCAGGTGATAATGTTGGAGCGGATGCTAGAGACTCCAGAAGATCCTCAACGAAAGCTCTGGCTGCCATATGTTGAGGTTTCCGATACGGCCAAAACTTCCTCTTCTGTGGCAACTATAGCGGTTGCAAGGCTTTTTACAGTAAGGAAACAAAGAAGAACAAAAGATAAAGAAGAACATAAAGAAGAGCTTGAATCAAAAGAGATCTGGTTCCAAAGAACAACAGCATAAGCTCAAAAGGAAAAACTGGAACCAAGGTTCAACAGAAGGCTCCAGGAAAGAGTAAAAAGGACGACACAAGAGGAAAAGAGAAAAAGGAGAAAAAGAGACAAAAAGGACAACAAGAAACAAAGGATGAAGAAAGAAACAAGCAGATCGATAAAAACAAAAAAATAAAAACAAATAAAAAGCAGAAACAAAGAAAAAAAACCACAAAACCAACACAAAAAGAAACAAACAAAAACAAAAGACACATCGACAAGAAACAACAACAGCAGACGTAACGACAAACACAAAGGGGCAAACACAAACAAGCAAACAAACACAAGGCCAGACAGGGGCAAGGGAGACGATACGATACTATAAGGTAAGAGAAGTATGCAGAGGTTAGACTTTTTTTTTTTTTTTTTTTTTTCATTTTTTTTTCATTTTTTTTAAAATATACAGAAAGCAAGGTTTAACGAGAAAGAGACGAAAGAAAAATGAAGAAGAGCCTAATTCAAATGAATTTTTTTTTAACAGTAAGCAAGGTTTAATGAGAGGATTTTTTTTTTTTTTTTTTTTTTTATTATTTATTTAACAGTAAGCGAGGTTTAATGAGAAAGAGACGAAAGAAAAATAAAGAAGAGCCTTTTTTTTCTTCTTCTTCTTCTTCTTCTTCTTCTTCGTCTTTTACAGTAAGCAAGGTTCAATTGATAACAGAGGACAGATAGGAAGGATAGAAGAAAATAAATAAAGCAGACAAGGGCAAGGTTTAATGAGAAAAGAAAGATGAACAAAAATCTTTTTTTTTCCAGTTCATTCATTTCTAGTCTCCAATCAGAATCGCCAAACAGAATTACACAACAACAACATTCGAGAAATGTCATACGTACTGTACTGTCGTTAGTCTGAATTCCTGTGTAAATAATAGACTTGAAGCACTCCAAACGAAAGTCGGGCTTCTGTTGGGATGGCTGAGAATGAGAGGGAACAGTACCTTTCAGCTGATATGGTTCTCCGCGCTGTTGGCGTAGTTCAAGGTCTAGAATGAATGTTTATAAATAACTAAATAACTAGCGTGAATGCAGATGTATGCATGTAACTGATTGCTGTTAAGGCAAGAAAAAGTATTACTCGCAAAAGCATCCCTATCCCAGCAATGGACTATCTTCAGAAGAGGAAAGTGTGGACCTGCCACCTGTACCAAGGCGATCTTATGCAAAAGATGACGACAACTCGAAGGTTGCTCGAGACTGTCTGAAGTATGCATGCCACAGACTTTGCATTTTTTTTTTCTGTCTTCCAGAAATCACCAGGGCTTATCAAGGCGTGGGACAAACGGTAGCGAATGAGAGGCGGGCGCGCGTTCTGTATATGGGTTTGAAGGGACAGAGAAGGAGGAGGCGGGGAGAGAGAGAGAGAGAGTGTGTGCGTGTGTGTGTGTGTGCTTATATTTAGTTTGATTTGCAGGTACTTGTTACCAAGCACTCTGAAGCCGTCACGCCCTGCACTTCAGAAATTGACACATGCCGATTTGATGGACCAACAGAATGGTGAGACAGCAAGCAATTACAGCTCTTAAATAGCTTTCAAAATTGAATAAATTGTTTACGTTTCTTTCTTCGTCTTTGATTGAACGAACATTTGCCAAGACCAGATGAACTTTTTGTCGCCCTTTTGAATTTATTTTAGTCGATTTTGTTCTGTTTTCGCTGTTCGTGTGACAAGTTTCGTCACCTTCGTACCACGGTCATGGTTCGGGGAAAACAGCACGAGAAGATGCAAACATGCTGGAGCTGATCCATCAAGAAGGTTTCTCAGCTCCATTCCAGGCAATTGTTGCACCAATCACCTATTTGTTGAATGGAACTGAATCCATTCTGGATCTGCCTTGCTGTGCAAAGTATTGAAAATACTGTCCTCCAAATCACACGAATCAAACTTTGTCGTTGCAGATGAGCAGTGTAAAGAAGAAATTGCGTTGCAATTATATGAAGGTGAGTTTGACCAAATTTGATATTGCTTACTTTGTTGCATTCCATGTTCCCCCGAAACAGCACTTGAAATGAAATGTGTAGAACCCCAGGCTGTTATGAAATTGAACACCACGATGAGCGTGAATTCCACTATGAATCTAGAGACAGGATTCTCAAAGGTAAAGTGTTCAAAGTGTAAACGTGTTTCATTCACTTAATTTATTTTGGGTGATGTCCTTGTTGTAACCAGTCGGATGAAATACGGGCGGCTTTGAAAGAAGTCGAGGCGGAGCAGCGCATGTTGCAGTCACTGGAGGCACAAGACCGCGCGGAGGAGGCAGAGGGACGAGCCTTGGAGGCTCTTCATGCTGAGCGCCTGGCCAGGCAAGAAGCCTTGGAAGAGCAACAGCGGGCCTTGGAGCAGCGCCTACAAACTGAGATGGATATTGAAGATATGAAGCTCGATAGTGAGTTGGTGGCACTTGAAGCCGAGCGGCGTGTCTTGCTGGCGATGGAGGCAGAGCGGCGAGCTATTGAGGTGCTTGAGCTTGAGCAAAAAGCTCGCCAGGAAGCTCTGCAACTCGAGCGCAAGGTGGCTGAGGTTGCACAAGAGGTGAGTTCCGAGAAGCAACGTGCAGATAGGGCGATTAGGATAGCTGCGGTAAAGGAGGCTCAGCTGGAAGTTCGTAGAAAATCCATAATGTTGCACAAGCAAGAAATGCTCGAGTACATGCGCCAGCTGCAAGAACGCGAGCAAGCTCTGGCAGCAAGGGAGGCTGCTGTCCATGAGCAACAAATGGCGCAGCAACGACCGGCTCTGCCGTCAGCACCCCCGCCTGCACTTCCATACATGAGTCACAGGGCATTGTCTCCCACATCCACTGTCCATGGCTCATTACCTAGTTTTGCACGCAGCGCGCTGGTTGAGAAAAGTTTACCCTCTGCGCTAGGAAATCCTTTGTCTCAGAGTCCAGCAAAAGAGCTCTCACCTCTTCGCTCGGACCAAAATTCTTCGGCCATCCTGTCATCTATGCCTTCTTCTCCGATCGGCTTCTTGCCGCAGTCAGTAGAGCAAACACTTGAGCTCTCCCCTAGCAGCAAGGCCTTTTTTGGACGTGCAACGCAACCAGGTGCAGTCAATTTTGCCCAGTCGTGGAAGGCCATCGCATCTTCTTCTTCACAGCAGCAACCAATTTCTGCTCTCTCTGGACCCTCCAAGTCCATACCATCTTCACAAAAAATCACCTCAGACGTGCATCAGAAAGTGCGACCGCTTGGTCAAACTGGAAACACAGGAAACTTCAAAGTTATACGATTCAAGAAGGCCGATAGTATGGCGCAAAAAAATGTGCTAGGATCGATCAAGCCTCCAGGCAAAAATGCACTGGGAATGTCGGGCCTTCCTGAACTAGAAAGTGCATTTGCTGTTCAGGCACAGGAACTGAAGCAGCGCTACATGTCCATGCGATACTTAACTGTGCGAATCAAATTCTCCCTTACCATGATGTGGCGGGAACTAACAGTGCCCTTGGAAGGGGATGCGGATCAAGAGAACGTTACGATGCTAAATGTTGATAAACTGTGCCCACTTGTGGCTGTGTCAATACAAAGAGAAAGCACAGGTTGTGCCACAGGCAGTGATGAAAGATGGCACGGCGTGATGAATATCTTTTTCCCACTTTACTGTTTGGGCAGGTGAAGCTCGCCTTGTTGCAATCACAGAAAGCCAAGAACTCAGGTTTTGCACATCAGATCAGGTCACTGAGTCCGATCTCATAACTTTGTTTCTTCGTACGTATTTATTTTCATGCAAATTTTGAATTTTCACAAGCTCTTTTCTCATTTTTATAGATTCCTTATACTTGCACGGCTATTTGTGTGCTTCAAAACTGTAGACCGAGACGACTTTACAATTACAGGGAGTGCAGAAGCTAACAACATGTCAGTGGACAGATTGTGCCACCTTGCGACTTGGAGGTGAAGCAGAAGGAAGTGTGTATGGTTTTGCCATACACAACGCCACTGCTCCCAGGAAACGCATTTCGGTAGCCCTCTTTTCACAAGTTTTCTCCCACCGCTTTACCACATACTTTGGTTTTTTTTTTTTTTTTTTTTTTTTTTTTTTTTTTTTTTTTTTTTTTTTTTTTTTTTGTTGTCAAACTGCGTGAGTTGCGCAGCAGACAGCGGGGGGGGGGCACAAGTACTTACTATTTCAAAAAGTTCAAGCATAACATACAAACATTCTATCAATGGAGCAGGATAATCCATTTTGCAAGTCCAATATAACACAAAATCAAATATTTCTTTCGTGTACGTGCTATTTCAAGAAAAAGATTTCAGTATGAAATAAAAATACTCAATCAATAGAGCAGGACAATATTTTTGAAATCAAATGTGAAAAAAATTAAACATTTATTTCTTGTTATGAGTTTGCATGTTTGTAATATGATATAATATAATATCATATAATATAAGATAATATAATATAATATAATATAATATAATATAATATAATATAGTGTATCTCCTGCCAATTGCTGAGCCAAAAGACCATGTGCATCCAGTCCTCCATTCCATAAGGAAAGTCTCCACACCAATCGGTGGAATAAAGGAAGTGACGGCATAGAACATTACTCTAGGAGCTTTATACCAATCAGCCCATGGAAAGGACCGATGGCCTATGTACTCCCTATAATATAATATAATATAATGTAATATAATGTAATACAATATAATATATAATATACAATGATATAATATAATATGGTATAATATAATATATAATATAATATAATATAATATAATATAATATAATATAATATAATATAATATATAATATAATATAATATAATATAATATAATATAATATAATATAATATAATATAATATAATATAATAATATAATACAATATAATACAATATAATACAATATAATATATAATATAATATAATATAATATAGTGCTTCTCTGTCAATGGCTGATGCATTTCTGCACATGCGCCTCCATCGTCTCACCCGTGAGGGGAGTACGAAGAATTGACGATAAGCTCTAATGACACCCCCGCAAGGGCAGTTCCAACACTTCCAGACGGGCCGGTATGTTCAATGAAAATACTGGTCCAGATGGATCGGTATGTTCAATGAAAATACTGGTGGCACCGACGGGAATCGAACTGGCGACAGGGCCCAGATGGTAGAACTTGACCACTGGGCTATCACGGTGTCCATAATATAATATAATATAATATAATATAATATAATATAATATAATATAATATAATATAATATAATATAATATAATATACTATAATATAATATAATGTATCTCCTGCCAATTGCTGAGCCAAAAGGCCATGTGCATCCAGTCCTTCATTCCATAAGGAAAGTCTCCACACCAATCGGTGGAATAAAGGAAGTGACGGCATAGAACATTACTCTAGGAGCTTTATACCAATCAGCCCATTGAAAAGGACCAATGGCCTATGTACTCCCTATAATATAATATAATATAATATAATATAATATAATATAATATACTATAATATAATATAGTATAATACAATATAATATAATATAATATAATATAATTTAATATAATTTAATATAATTTAATATAATGTAATATAATATAATATAATATAATATAATTTAATACAATTTAATAACAATACAATAAAAAAAAATATAATATAATATAATATGATATAATATAATATAATATAATATAATGTAATATAATACAATATAATATAATATGATATGATATGATATGATATGATATACTTTACTCTACTCTACTCTACTATGCTATACAAAACTATACTATACTATACTATGCTATACTATACTATGCTATGCTATGCTATACTATACTATACTATACTATACAAAACTATACTATACTATACTATACTATACTATACTGTACTGTACTGTATTGTACTGTACTGTACTGTACTATACTACACTACACTACACTACACTACACTACGCTACACTACACTATACCATACCATACCATCACCATCACCATCACCATCACCATCGTGATCGTGATCGTGATCGTGATCGTGATCGTGATCGTAGTCGTAGTCGTAGTCGTAGTCGTAGTCGTGATCGTGATCGTGATCGTAATCGCAATCGTAATCGTAATCGTAATCATAATCATAATCATAATCATAATCGTTGATAATGATTATCATTATCATTATCATTATCATTATCATCATCATTATCATTATCATCATCATTATCATTATCATCATCATTATCATTATCATTATCATGATCATTATCATAATCATGTCATATCATGTCATATCATGTCATATCATGATCATGTCATATAATGTAATATCATGTAATATCATGTCATATCATGTCATATCATGTCATATCATGTCATATCATGTAATTATCATGTAATATCATGTAATATCATGTAATATCATGTAATATCATGTAATATCACGTAATATCACGTAATATCATGTAATATCATGTAATATCATGTAATATCATGTAATATCATGTAATATCATGCAATGTCATGTAATATCACGCAATATCACGTAATATCACGTAATATCACGTAATATCATGTAATACCATGTAATATCATGTAGTATCATGTATATGTATATGTATATGTATATGTATATGTATATGTATATGTATATGTATATGTATATGTATATGTATATGTATATTTATATGTGTGTGTATATGTATATGTGTGTGTATATGTATATGTATATGTATATGTATATGATGTATATGTATATGTATATGTATATGTATATGTATATTTACATTTATATTTATATTTATATTTATATTTATATTTATATTTATATTTGTATTGTATTTGTATTTGTATTTGTATTTATGTTTATATTTATGTTTATATTTATATTTATATTTATATTTATATTCATATTCATATTTATATTTATATTTATATTTATATTTATATTATATTTATATTTATATTTATATTTATATTTATATTGCATTATATTATATCATGTTACATTGTATCGTCTTGTATTATCTTGTATTGTATGGTATTGTATTGTATTGTATTGTATTGTATCGTATTCTTATTATATATTATATTATATTATATTATATTATATTATATTATATTATATTATATTATATTTTATTATATCATATTATATTATATTATATTATATTATATTTTCTTACATTTTCTTATATTTTCTTATATTTTCTTATATTTTCTTATATTTTCTAATATTATATTATATTATATTATATTATATTATATTATATTATATTATATTATATTATATTATATTATATTATATTATATTATATTATATTGTAATATTATATTATATTACATCACATTACATTACTTTACTTTACATTACATTACATTACATTATATTACATTACATTACGTTACGTTACGTTACGCTACGTTACTTTACGTTACATTACATTACATTGCATTACATTTACATTTACATTACATTATATTATATTATATTATATTATATTATATTATATTATATTATATTATATTATATTATATTATATTATATTATATTATATTACATTAAATTACATTACATTATATTATATTATATTATATTATATTATATTATATTATATTATATTATATTATACTATATTATATTATATTATATTTAGAAAAAGTAAAAAATTTGTTGGAACTTTCTGTATAGAATATTTCGGAGCTCAACTCTGCTCCTTTGCTGGCTCTGGAGTACCTGACCGCGGCGCAGGTCATGCAGGGCATCGAATCAGGACGGCGACGGCAGAGAAGGCATTGCAGCAACGGGATCCAATCGCCCAAGTTGGACCAGGAAGACAGCAGCTCGGAATCTGAATCTGACGGAGATGGAAGCCCAAAATCTGCGGAGAAAAATATCAAGGCAGGGCGCAAATGGGAAATGAAGTGTGTATTGCAGGAACTACCAGTAGAGTGCACGCAAGGAACTCTGCTTCTACAAGGAGAGGTAGAAAAATAATATTCATCTTAAATGATATTGATATGTATGCAGAGAGAGATAGAGAGAGAGAGAGAGAGCAGACAGAGAAAGAGTTCATACATATATATGTATCTATGTATCTATATATTATTAAGAAAAGATAGAGACACACACAAACACACGCACAAGAGAGAGAGAGACAGCTATGTAGAGCAAGGCAGATAGACAGACGGACAGACGGACAGATACAGAAAGGTTCAGAGACAGACAGGCAGAACAATAGAAAAAACTCATACACAAACAGAGGAGAGCAAGAGGCAAAAGGGCAAAAGCTGCACTATAGCTTATTTAGCAGAAGATTGAAACAAAGCCATCCAAATCCTAGTAGACGGTGACGGTTTTTTAGCATGTATTTAAATGTGTGTAAGCAAGTGTGTGAAAGAAAGTGAACAGGACATTTGATGCTGGGACGGTACTCGTAGCTGCTCTTGTTTACATTTCAATACTTTTTTTTGTTTTCTATTTCTATTTGCATCGATTCCTGAATATGTGTGAGCAGATTGTAGACTGTGGTACTCCTGACTGGGCTGCTTATCGTGTTGAACTTCGTTCCCTTCGTAAGCGCTTGCTTGACCAACATCTGCAACAGAGACAAAGCGTGCATCAGCGTACTGATAAGCCCGGAATCGTTACCACCAAATCTTCTCGCAAACAGCTAAGACCAAGCGCAAAGCAGATGAGCAAAGCAAAGCAGTCGATGCCCACACAGGCATCAGTCACCTTTTGACAACAAATGTGCGATGTTTTTTCTAATTAGAAGCAAACAAATATGTTTTGTCTCAAGTGAAGGTAGTACTGTCAGTTTTGGACTAGCGTCCAGGCCGAAAAATGTCAACAAGCATTTAATCAAATACAGATATTGTGGTCTTGTTTTCCAATTTTTACAGGTCAGAAATCTACCTAATGAATTCAGAACGGTCACTTAGCATGGATTCAGTACAGGATAGTCTGGCTTTCTATGCACTGGGAAATGCAGATTCTGACTG
Source organism: Paulinella micropora (assembly GCA_019918135.1). NCBI lineage: Eukaryota > Cercozoa > Imbricatea > Euglyphida > Paulinellidae > Paulinella > Paulinella micropora. The sequence goes on from WBZZ01000258.1 coordinate 148,091, forward strand.
CCTTGTCTATACGCTCGATTGTCTTCAGCTTATTATCTAAATGTATAATTTGCAACAACAACAACAATGATAATAACAGTAACAATAGCAACAGAAACAAAAGACAGCAGTAGCAGCAGCAGCAGCAGCAACAACAACAACAGCAACAAAAACAACAATTTTTTTTTAATGCTTCATTCAATCGACAATGAGATTTGAAATGTCTCCAGTTAACGGCCGGTAACCGGTGCATCCCCCTCTCACCGGGAGTCACTTGCAGAACGATGAATTTAACTAACAATGAGAACAATTCCCGCCAGTCCCCAAACGAAGTCAAAAAGATGTACTGCCACGAAAAATTATCCTTTTGAGCGGCAGAGGTATGTGTCAAAAAGGTAATGATCAGTTTAATGTTTTTCTTTCATCATTATTCCTTCGATTTCTCCTTTTATCACCTTTTTTTTTTTCTTCCTGAATTTTTCTCTCCCTTTCATATTACTTTTCTCTTCATTTTCTTTTTCTAAAGCCTCTGGCTCTCTCCCCTTTCTTTTTGTTACCCTTTTCCCAACCTATTTTCTCTTTCTTTGTTATTCATTTTAGTTCTCACTGTTTCTAGTGACTTCAAAGTTACTCTTGCGTTCTTCCCTTTTATTGTTTTATAACTATTTTTATTACTATTTTCTTCATATTTCTATTATATATATACATATATATATATAATTTCCCCCCCTCTCCCTTTCCTCTCTTCTATCTCTCTTGTTTTTCACCTTTTTGTTTCTGAGCTTCCTTTCTCTCACTGCTTCTGTAGGCGCAGATAGGTAAATATGCGCTTTCATAATAATACCCCGGTATAGATCATATGTACCGCAAGAGACTGTGACAATAACAGTATCTCTTAAAACTAGGTAACGATAATATTAATAACAGTATATAACCGGTAGTATTAATACCTGTTTACACCGAAACTTAATAATTATCATAAGTTATCGTTAGGCAGGACAACGAGGCCAGGAATGTCGGTTCTTTGCCTTAGTTGTTTTTAGCTCCGACAATTTTTGCCGGTTATGGTCTAAAAGAATTTAATTATTGATGCCTCTTCTTTAATATTATATTATATTATACAACCAATTCAATCCACTCCGCTAGTAACACAATCCTCTATTCTTATTGCTGTTGACATTCAAGACAACAAAAAAAATTAATTTTTCTGTTTTGGTTGGAATTTCAGTTTTGGTTGGAATTTTGATTTTGGGTGAAAATTTGAATTTTTCAAATTAACTGCTATATTCGTCCGCAAAATATCGTAAATTTTCGCGAAATGTTACCGTTAAATTTGAAAATTTGAATTTTTGTCACAAAAATGAAAAACTGTCACAAAAATGAAAATCTGACACAAAAATGAAAAACTAATTTTTGTTGTTGTCTTGAATGTCAACAGCAATATATAAATTGTAATGCCCCCAATCATGGCTAGTGGAAAAATAAGATAATATTGCTGTTGACATTCAAGACAACAACAAAAATTAGTTTTTCATTTTTGTGTCAGATTTTCATTTTTGTGACAGTTTTTCATTTTTGTGACAAAAATTCAAATTTTCAAATTTAACTGTAACATTTCGCGAAAATTTACGATATTTTCCGGACGAATATAGCCGTTAATTTGAAAAATTCAAATTTTCACCCAAAATCAAAATTCCAACCAAAACTGAAATTCCAACCAAAACAGAAAAATCAATTTTTTTTGTTGTCTTGAATGTCAACAGCAATATTACTAACGACACTATTCAAAAGAAAAAAATATATACATGATTTTTTGTTAGACTACTGTTATTAATAAAGCAACTTAATGATCTATGATAGCAGCTACACTCTCAACATACAACAACAACTTTAATAAGAAAAGGCGCCAACAGACGCGCCACGTAACTTGACTGGCCGGATGACATGTAATGACTATAACGACACCGTTACTCCGATACTGCCGGCCCCGGCATAACTATTAATTAATTATTCTGCAGTGATTAGTTCCAACACTCCCCCTGGAATAAAGTAAAATTTAATATAAATTACTGCAGTTCCTAATTAAGTTACGTCTCCTATTATTAATACTATTTTGTGAAACATGAGAAAACACAAACTCAAAACACACTATGATTCTCTTACACTCACTCTCTCCGAGAAGTATTGTTGTGGTTGGCTATCCACAGCGAGTACGTATCAGCTGTAATGCCCCCAACGATAGCTCGTAAAAAGTCGGTAATACAACCAAACACAGTCCTCAAGAATGAGAATGATGTCTCGTTGTATTAGCTCAGTGAAGCCAAAAAGGAAAACGGCAACAGACCAGGAATAAAATGGCATCAGGTCCAATCCGGACAAATAATACTGAAAAACAAGCTGGTGCACCTGTCACCAGGAAAAGGTACTTTTTACCGGCTATCCGGGGGGTGATGCCTACAGTACCCCCTCCCGATTTTATGACGGAAATAGCATTTTCGTCATACACCTTCTGATTTCTTTCTGCAAATAGTATGCGCTATGGAGTCATGCCACACAGCGCATCGACCCACGGATAGACGCTAAAAGACGATAAATATATCCTCATACGGCACGTCAAAGCGGATTCTCTAGCCTTTCTTGTAAATTTTGAACTCCTTCCCCTCAATTTCTTTTTTTTTCCTTATTTTTTTTCGGCAGTATGTCAAGAACAAACGTACAATTAATAAAAAAAATACAAGCAACGTGGTGCTGCAGTACGATTCTCCCTTTGATCTCCTTCTTCTTCTTATCATTATCATTATTATTATTATTATTCACAGGGAGATCGTAAGTACATTGTCTTTTTTAATGACATACCCTTGTGTAAGGAGGATATCCTATGATATAGTATTAGGGGGCCAGTCCTAATAGCTATATCCGAAGTCGAGGTGTATGTACCCGACCCTGCGATATACCGACACAAGTAGAGATTGACCGTGCTCAGGTACGACAGTATATAGTCTATCGTAAAAAATAATTTAATGAAAGTTTCAGAGAACATTTCATTTTCGAGAACATCATCCCAGGACTTGGAAAGGGTCATACCCGGGAACACCATCGCTCAATACACTAGCGATCCCCGTATACGGTGTAGTATCATTGTCGATCGACCTTTCGCACTCGTATGTTGCGATCGAATGCCAAGTTATATCACTGAGTCTTTTTAATATTCATATTGATAACTGATGATGCATGATCAAATCATGATACGCCGTGGGCAATCAATCAGTTTATTTGAGACGCATAAAGAAAAATAGTTTCTTTGTCACTGCCTTCGTCGTCTGGCGCGGATTTCTTTGCCTGGTGGAGGACCACCAACAAAAGTCAGATCGAACTTTGACTGTTCGAGAATGTCCCAGATCTTATTAGGGATTCCGCCCAACGATAATTCAAAAGGGATATCAAGCACTCCTCTTGGCAGTGTCTGAATGGTCCACGCAGTGTAATCCTTGTCTCTGGGAGTAATTGTATCATCCCATGTCTCGAGACTTTTTGCGTCTTTATATACTGGCAGATAATGTCTTGCCTTTGGATCCTCAACCGGGTCCATACTTCTCCAGAACTGGAGTATCGGTTGTACTATCTTTGCGGCTGATGATATTTTGAGTGTCCGTGTGACACGCATCTGTCGTGGGACCGCCACGACCCGCATCAAGTATAAGTCTGAGAGAGTGTCATCAGCGACATGTTGTTCCGCTGGTCTCATCAGATAGAAAACATTTTTCACCCATGCGATGGTTGCTATCGCATCGCCTTCCTTCCATCGCTCATGGACAATCTCAACGTTGCCCGCGTTTGGGTCAGTGTCCGTCCCCTCCTCCTCCTGGTGGACGTCCTTTGATCTCATCGACCTCATCGCCTTCCTCGGTTGGTCGTTGATAAGATCATTCCGCGCTCTCCTTAGCTGCGCCTCTGTGATCTTCTCCTTCTTTCCGCTATGCTCTCGCGGAGACTTGGACTGAGTCCCCACCGCGCTTATGCGGTCAGTCTTCTCCTTGCTGTCCACCTCACTCTCCTCCTTCTCAGCTATCGGTGCCCGATAAGCATCGTCTTGGTCTATGCCAGCCTCCTTGTGGATGGGCGCCACCTCTTTGAAATCATCCTTCATCCGTTTTAACGCCTCCTCAACTGATTCATCTTCCAGTAAGAAGGGATAATACTTAATCATCCTTCTTACATTCACAATTTGCACCTTCCCTCTACCCCTGATCTTGTAATTAAGAGGTCCCGTCTGTTCCATAATCTGATAAGGTCCTTTCCAGTGAGTGAACAGCTTAGAGCTGATTCCCTTCGGGACTTGAGGATGGTACAATAGTACAATATCCCCGACCTGGAACTTGATCTGATCCAAGTGCGCTTGTCGCACCCCTTCAGCATCAGTCTTTCGGCGCTCCGCCTCTCTATGCGCCCTGACTATTTGTCCCACCTCCATCTTCACCCTAAGTCTCATCCCAAACAACTCATCATGGGTGAAGGAGCGAAGTCGGGATATCAGGCTCACGCCCATATACTAACTGATATGGCGAGATTGAGCTCTTCGAGCCTCCTAACGCCGTAGAGGGTAGACAGTTCATTGCAAACGCAAATGATGGTGCTGCCTCGACCCATGCTCTTTGATTCTCCTTCTTCGTGCAATACATCTTTAGCGAGGCTTTGAGGGGTCTGTGTACCCGCTCGATTTTCCCATTTGCTCGCGGGTTATAGGCAGTAACATATTGCCATTTCATCCCGTAATACTTAGATAGTTTGTCGATGACCTCGTTATTAAAGTCCGAGCCTCGATCAGAACATATCTTTCTTGGTACTCCGATCTGTGAGATGATCCTATCGATCAGCGCCTCGGCCGTCGTCTTGCCGGTAACGTCTTTGATAGGGATGATCCACACATAGTTGGTGGCTCTGTCAATAGCCGTAAGGAGGTATTTGTAACCATCCTTCGATTCTGGGAAAGGTCCCACATGATCAATGTGTATAAACTCAAACATCCCCGCATGAAGAGGAAATTCGCCAATCAGGCCGAAATTTGCCTTCAGTGGTGTTTTGTTTATCTTGCACGGGATGCATGCATCCACCGCCTGATCTATCTCCTCCTTCATCTTCTTCCACCAGAATCGCCTCGCTACGAACATATGAGTTCGTTGTCGACCCGGATGCGCCAGAAGTGGGCAATTGTGGGCTGCGACAAATATAAATCGTCTCAGACTCTCCGGTACCCAAAGGGTCCATTTGTCCGGCTGTGACGCATAGCGACCGTGAAGGCCCTTGTACCACAGTAGACCATCTCTCCATCCCATCTCCTTCATCTGATCTTTGATCGCTTTCGTCATCCGTAGCTCATCCGGGTTCTGATATAACTGTATCAGTTCTTTAAACTCCGGATCTTGAGCCTGTTGTTGCCTCCATGCGGTAGGCGAGGCTATATGGATAGTACCATCTTCTAGCCGTACCCCGATTCTTTCCGGGTCATCGTCTAGGTCACTTCTCCGCTCTTGAGGAGGCTTCGCATAAACTTCCTGCGTCTCCTCTTCCTCTCTTATGTTCGCCTTCGCATTCTCATATACCTCATAGGACCACTCAGCGTCCTCCTGGGTATGTAGCTCACAACATATCCCGTGATCCGGGCCTTGTGGACTGTACCGTAGACCTGTGCGGTCATATCGGACTCCACTCGCCATCTCCATCGCCTCAATGTGGCTGACCTCATACACCTTGTCAGTGGACAAGTCTTCCATCTCCACCGTGGACACCAACGCCGATACTTCTGAGTTAAACTCTAGCCTAGAGAGGCTATCAGCGACCACATTTCGCTTTCCCGGTAGATGGACCATTGTAAAATCGAAACAAGACAAGAACGCTTGCCACCGCGCCAGCCGTCCCGTCTGTTCATGATTCATCAACCATAACAGGTTATGATGATCAGTTCTGACAGTAAATTGAGGTCCTCCCCACAAATACTCTCTGAGCCTCTTGAGGGCCCATACTACCGCCAACGCCTCTCTTTGCCTTGTGCTATAGTTTCTCTCCGCCGCACACAACTTCCTACTAATAAACGTGATTGGGCGTAATTTCTTCTCCTCATCCTCTTGTTGTAATACAGCCCCAATCGCAAACTTAGATGCGTCTGTATCGACTACGAATTGTTTCGTAAAGTCGGGCATCGTTAACACTAGTCCTCCGTCTTTCGGGTCTTTGTAAATGAGATCTTTGAGCGCATGAAACGCTTGCAAAGCCTCTTCGCCCCACTTCTCAAAGTCTCCAAAATCTATCATTTTCTCCAACTTAGCCCGTGTTGCACCCCAATCGGGTATAAACTGGCTATAGTATTGCGCCATCGCAAGGAATGAGTGCAATTCAGTGCGGTTCTTCGGTATCGGTCGATTCATAATCTCCTCCCTCTTCTCTTTGGATATCGAGACTCGATTATGGGAGATCTCGTACCCTAAGTATGTCACACTCGTCTTGGCAAGTTGACACTTCTTTAGATTGCACTTCAGGCCAAAAGCTCCGATGCGCCTGAATATATCGGACAAATGATCGATATGCTCCTCCATTGTGTTAGAGTATACGATAATGTCATCGATATAGCAAAATGCATATTCTCCCGCCTTCTGTCCCCGCCTTCTCATAAAGCCACCGTCAGACAAATCATCGTACTGACTGCTCAACATCTTCTGCATCGCCTTCTGGAAAAGTCCTGGGGCTTGCTTGAGGCCCATCGGAAGCACTTTCCATTGGTATATTTCCATACCCACCACAAACGCCGTCAGCCATCTGGACTTTTCCTCCAGTGGTATCTGCCAGAAGCCATTCTTAAGGTCAATGACCGAATAGAATTTTGCATTCCGCAGTACTCTCCTTCCTTCTTCTAATGTCGGGAGAGGATTTCTCTCTTCCTCCAGCACCTTGTTGTCACGAGCATAGTTAACTGTCAGGCGCCATTCTCCTCCTGGCTTCGGCACTATTCTCGGTTGTGAGACTATTGAGGATGTTGATCTCTCAATAAAGTCCTCATTGAGCAGCTGTCTTGCTAGCTCCTCCGCTATCTTCGCCTCATGTATACTCAAATTCGCCCTTCGTGGTGCCGGTGACGGCTCCGCACCCGGTATTTTGTAAATAACCGCAGTGAAATCTTCAGGCTTGACACCACCTGCATGTGGAGGGTCAAAAATTTCCTTGTTCGCCTCTAATTTGGCTTTTAAAAGCTCCTTCTCCTTCTCCGTGCCTACTCCTTCTTCTAATATTTTCCGCGCCGCCTCTTGAAAATCTTCATCAGACATCTGCTTATGCTGCTTGAGGGGTTCTCTGTCCTCCTCCAAGCCTAAGTCCTCTTCCGAGACATCATCTAGGCCCGTCTTTTCATACGTGACCGTGTCCGGCTCATCATCTTTACCTAGCTCCACCAGCATGTCAATGAGTCTCGCGTATTGCAAAGGAGCTTTACGGGTGGGTGTAAAAACCATCAAAGCATGTGAATGCTTGCGGTATCAATTTCAACTTGTCGAGGTCTCTGAGCTTCCGCTTGTATGCACTGCTCTGCTCACGAGTTCCCATACGACAAGCCACCACTAGCTGTTGCTTGCGAGAGGGTACCGGTATAGGATGATCAATAAGCCGGTCCCTTATTTCCTGCGCCCATATCGCCTTCTCATTATATGGCAGGATAATAGTATACGGCTTATTATTTTCGAATAAAGTCCGTAAGCATTTCTTCACTTCAAACAGTGAACGCGGCCACGTGGGCTCGTCACCCCAGAAATCAGTAATAAAACTTGTAATAGTTTCTGGTGGAGTATCCGGGATTCGCCCCGTTCTCCTTGGTACAAACGCCTCCCTTTTTTCTTCTCCTACTTTCGCATGGAAACAGTATCCGTTAGTAATATGGACATCTGTTCCTACTCCTTCCGCGAATCTCGCCAACGACGGGCTTCTTTGTGCGACACATATAATCTCCTCCTTTCGCTTCTCGATTAAGTCATCAATAGACTTTTTGTCCCAATGGCATGTCGGAACTGTGACAGTGCACACTTGGGATTCCCAATTGTCGGTCCAGGACAGTTCATCCGGTCTTACGACATGGGGGTGAACGTATACCTCAAGTGCCTCATGTGCGATGGCCATCTTTTTGTGATCCGTCGCTAGACTCAGCTCATAAGCCTCATAAGAGTAAGTAGCGTTGAAGGGATCAATATCGTTCTCTTCTCCTCTTTTTACTCCATATATCACTCGCCGTGCGGCGCAATCAATCACAGCCCCCATCGTAGCCAATTGGTCATACGATAGTAATATTGACCCGTGGTAACCGGGGACGACATAGAGGTCCATACGGTATACTCGTGCGGATTTCAATTTAAAGGTCAGTGTGATGATTCCCGTGATATCCGTCCGGCTGCTCACTCCTTTGAGAGTGCCCGTTGACTTTTTCATATTTCCGTCCACCCAGTCCCGGTATCGATTTAAAAACTTCCGGCCGAGAATATTAATATTCGCCATCGTATCATTACAAACTTTTAATATTGTCTTCAATGTTTTACAATAAAGTTCCGTATAACACAGAGCATCGGGCCTGTGTATATTGGCTGCGAGAACAAGAACTTTACGTTCCAAATTTTGGAGTCTTGTCTCTAAGTTTTTCAACTCCTCCTTCTTCTCCTCCTGCTTCACCTCATTAACATTTTTATTATTCTGCGGTACTGGTGCGTTTACTATTTGAGAGACATTGTCTTGTGGTACTTGAGTACACACATTGTCCTTTTGCTCGCCACACGCCGCGACCGTAGACATTGAGTCTGTTCGTGGTTGTTTGCTTGGCCGAGGCGATACGTCTGCCATTGGCCTCCTCGCCTCCATCGCAAGTCTTGCCTTCCTATTTGCATCAGTTATCATTGGTAACCGTGCTGTATGAACGGGTATGAGACTACCTTGGGGCTGCAGTCTCTGTATACCCACATCTTTGTTTTCACATAGAGGAAGCGTTGGCCCAGTCTGCACAACAGCATTAGAAAGCACTGTGACTTTAGGGTTAAACTTCACAGTCTTCTCCTTCCTCTCTTCTTCCCCCTCCAGTCATTCCACCACCTCGAAACGATTACCTTGAGTAGTGTCCGGGTAGGACGACGTATCGGTCTCCGAGGCAGTGTTGTAGGCCTGAGCTCGACCGAAATTCGGGTTGGAGCCTGCCCATGAGCCTCCTCCTCCTCTGGGTGGGGGGGCTGGAGCTCGAACAGCTCTCCCTCCATAAGGGGTACATCCCCGACCTCCTCCTCTTCCTCTCTGAGGGGTTCCCTGCCACCTCGAGGCTCCTCTCCATGTTCCTCGTCCTCGTCCTCCTCCTCCTCCTCCTCCTCGTCCTCCTGCTCCTGCTCCTCCTTCTCGTCCTCTTTGAGATGCCTTTAAGTTCTTTTGTCTCTCCCTTTCCTCCTTCTTCTCCTTCATCCTCTTCATGTAGGTAATGATTGCCTCTCGTAACTCCTCATCATCACATATATTGGCATACCAACCTTCGTTCACAGCGGCAATCTGAAGCATATTGAAAAGGCCCGGTTCCTTGCCTTCCGTCCTGCTCAGAAAATTTGCCCTTGCTGTTGGGTTCTGCCTATCATGATTGAAAGAGCAGTCTCTGTTCTCCATCTGTGCCTTACACTGCAAGCCCGCGAACCACCTCCAACATGCGGTCTTCAGGTCTGGCTCTCTCTGTCTCTTCCAACCTGCAACTCTGTTTGTGTACGTGGCTTGTGCGCCAACAGGTACACCGCCTGCCTGTGCCGTATGTGCCTCCGTGAGCGAGTCCATGTTTGAGCATGCACTCATCACTTCTTCAAACAGTGTTGACGGAGCAACGCTTTGAACCGTATTTTCGAACACGTGTGTCTCGAGGAAGTTCTTGGACTTCACTGAGCTAAACGTCGAGCATTGTTGTATGAGCTGAGTAAGCTTGCTCGGGTTAACTGTGTGTAACGCCGAAAAGAAATAGAGGATGATCGACTTGCGGCCATAGAATAGCCCATAGGAGGAAACTACCTCCGTAAGGGTCGCCGCCAAGCCAACAGCACTCCTCAAACTCATCGCCACTGTCTCAAAGATTTCAAATCCTATGAGAGTACCAGTGCAGAGATGCTGGTATCCATGAGATTGAAAATATGAAATGAGTGTGGCCACCGCCAGTTCACACTGAGCGTCTAGGCCTGTTGCATTGTTTCTCTTAATCTCCTCCTTCTTTCTCAAAAACTTGTACTGTGTCAGATCAAATCCCTCCGAGACTAGAGATTAGTCAAAAACAGTAACAAGGGCCTCGTATTCCTGCGTTTCGTCGCAAGGAAAAGCCTTCATGCAGGCATTGATCTCTTTGAGCTTGCTCAAAAGCGAAGCATCAGAGTCTTTGTCTGAGCTCGTCTGGGCATATAGCATGAGACTTGCCACTCCTCCTTTCTTCCCCTTGAAGGCATTTATGATGTTCTGTCTGTCCTTCTTCTCCGTGTTTGTGACCACCACCGTAGTTGAGCCCGAGGGTGCAGGGGCTGGTGGGGCAGGAGCTGGTGGGGTCAAATATGTCGGAGGGTGTGTCTTTGCACCACTCACTTTTGCTTTCATTCTTTCCAGTTCATCGTCTTCTCGAACTCCTCATTCTCTTTCGCCTTCTTCTTCTCAGATATCACCAGCTTTTGAGCATGAGTGATAAAGGCCACCAATTCAGAAGCAGATCTGAGAAAATTATATTTCTCCACATATTGGTCAACACCTGCTTTGTTGGCGACCGGTGGTGCGTTACTAAGTGATTTAAGGACAGAGTGATCCTTGGTAGGAATCCATCTCTTCCATGCCTCCTTGTGCAGTAACGCACCCATCAACAGTCTGATCTTGGTCAGAACTCTGTCGGTCTTCTCTAACTCATCAATCACAGGATGAGTTTCTCCTGCTGCCTTAATGCTTTTTTCCATCTCTGCCTTCCCCTCCTCCAAGGCCTTTATTTCCATTGTAAAAAAATGAAATATGCCACTCGAGTTTTTCGAACCCAGATTGGTCTTCATTTTTGTTACATCGACTGCCTCCTGACCAGTCGCGAGGAATCTGGCCGTTGCTCTTGGGTTTGTGTACTGGAGGTAACCCTCACATCGTGGGCCGTATGTACGTTCCCAAATCAGGGTTTGAGTGTACACCCCAAAGATAGCATCGAGTAATTCAAGGTGGGTGTGTGTGTCCCCAAACTTGATATGCTGTATCTTCTTTCTCTCTTCTGGATCAGAGACCAGTTTGCCGAGGAGCTGTGCTGTGTTTGATAATAGGATATAGACATCCTTTTTAGCACGACTTTTCTCTCTTCTTTGATCCTGAGGGATCCACACATAGATGTCCTTCTCTACCCCCATCTTGTTATCAAACTCTTTTTTAGTGAGGTCATAGTGGTCTTGCACCCACTGTTGTTCCTCCACTGTGATCTCCTCTCCATCACTATGAATCAAGTCGATCATTTTTCGTCCTCCTCCCGTGTAGGCAGGTGGTAAGGGATTACCATATGCTCCTCCTCCTCCCGTCTCTTCTTGGTCAAATCCTCCTTCATCTTCGTCTCCTCCATATCTTCCTTCATCATCCCAGCCCTCTTCTACTCCTCCTCCTACTCCTTCATCTCCTCCTCCTTCATCTCCTCCTCCTCCTCCTTCATTCAATCCTCTTCCTCCTCCTCCTCCTCCTGCTTCTTCTTCTTCTCTTCTTTGATCTGCCTCCGAGAATTCACTCACTTCGGCGGTCTCTGTCGACATGATGTCGTAGTAGTGATCAACAGGAGGACAGTGTCAGCTCCTATGTTTGGTTTTTGTTCGTTTGTGTTCTGTTCCTCCTTCAGTCGATTGACTAGTGAAGAGAGAAACTAATAGAGAGGGTAGGATAAGATTCCCTGTCCTCTATGAAACACTGTTTGTATGTTTGTTTTTGTTTGAGAAAAATAGTCTTTGAGACTTTCTCCGATTTCTTGTTCTCCTTACTCAGATTACTTT
>WBZZ01000259.1:0-12500 GCA_019918135.1 Paulinella micropora
CCCGCCAGCCACAAGCAATGGCCGCAGCAGCGTAGGCAGGCCCCGGGGCCGTCGCACACATGGCCACAGGACCGGCAGAAGCAATAGGGCGTACTGCCGCCCCCCCAACAGGTGCAACACCTGCTCCCGGGACACGCGCTCCGGGGCCGGGGCCACGGCTAGGGACTCCGAGAGGAGGCGCGCTCCAAGGAGTGGAGGGCGGGGGCTCCTCCGGCCAGGCACCGGCGGTGGACGAAGCGCAGGACGGCGCGCGGGACAGCTCCTTGGCCCAAGACCTGCTCCGGCTGCTGCGGACCTACTTTGGTCACACGACGGACGCGGCGGCTTCCTTCTGCCAGGTGGTGTACAATGACGGGCACTCGATCGATTGTAACGACGGTATCTGGTCGACGAGGTGGCGAGAACCCTGGGGGATGAGAACGTCGAGTGCCTTAGGACACCACTGGACGTGGAACAAGTGCTGGCTCGCACGGGCCCGGCCATGCTCAAGCTGCCCGCCTTTTTCTATCCACTCTCGCTGCAGGGGACACGGTAGGTGGTGGTAGAAAAGCGGCTCAGTGTTAAGGCGGGACAGCCGGTGCCGAACCCTCTGGGGGAGGTCAAGGGGGCGGGCTTCGTCCCCTTGCTGCTGGCGGCCGCGCGCGAGCCGATCGATAGCGCCACTTCGCTGCGGGTGAGGTTTCGGGAGCCGGACGGCCAGGAGGTGCACACGCTCGCCAGCCAGGCCGGGCAGCCTGGCACGTTCGCTTTTACCCACCCGCGCATAGACTCTCCGGGTACTTCGTAGCACTACCTCTCGCTGTTGCGCTCGACTGTCGCGGGGTACGACCACCAGGCCGAGCTGGACCGCAACGTGAGGAAGGCCGAGGGGTGGGCGCAGTGGAGCAAGCCGTCGTCGGCACCCTTGACCCCGGCCCAACAGGTGTTTGTGCAACTGTGGTACGTGCAACTTATGCAACGGGTGCGAGAAAAAGCCCGGGCGGGGCCCCCGCAGGCCCAGAGCAGAAGGGAACAGCCTGGCGAAACAGGCGAGGGACGGGAGGCAGAGAGTACCTTCGAGCCCATACTCATACTCGCTCCTCTGAACGCGGCGCACGTGGTCGAGCCGTCGGTAGCTCTGAGCGAGTCACAGGCTGGTAGTCGGGTCCCTGAGCCTGACGCGGCCGCCGCCGCGGACTTTCTCTCAGTGTCTGGGTCGCTGCCCGTGCCAGAGCTCCTGACGTCGGCAGTCCGGGAGACGCTGCAGGTGGAGGCCGACGCGCGTGTATTCAAAGTACCAGTCACGGCGTACAACAGGTTTTACGAGATCTTGGCCCAAGCCCGGCGGGAGCTGGGGGATACCGTCATGGACCCGCAGAGCGTCCGGCTGTCCATGGAGGGTGCCTCGCCAGGCGAGGCGGAAATCTTGTTTTACGCCGCGGGGCTAGTGCCCCTAAAGGCGGGTACAAGGGGTACAAGGGGCGCCGAAGCCTGTTCCCGAGGGCAAGGCCAGCGTCACTCTGCCGTGGATCTGTGTCAGCTGTGACGCGGCGCGGGAGCCCTCCCGCAGCACCACCTTTGTGTGCCACAGCTGCGCGCGGAAGCTGCCGCTGCCGGGTGGCGGGCAGCCAGCCCCCGCGGGGGCGGCCGAGGAGCGCTCGGCCTCGCGCAGCACCACCTTTGTGTGCGACAGCTGCATGCGGCAGAAGCAGCCACCGGGTAGCGGGCACTCTGCCACGGGCGCGCCCGAGGAGCGCTTGGTCTCGCGCAGCACCACCTTTGTGTGCGACAGCTGCATGCGGCAGGTGCCACTGCCGCATGGAGGGCGGCCCGCTCCCGCGGGGGCGGCCCAGGAGCTCTCGGTCTCGCACAGCACCACCTTTGTGTGTAACAGCTGCGCGCGGAAACTGCCGCTGCCGGGTGGCGGGCAGTCTGCCACGGGCGCGCTCGAGGAGCGCTGGGTCTCGCGCAGCACCACCTTTGTGTGCGACAGCTGCATGCGGCAGAGGCAGCCGACGCAGGCCGGCCCCGACGAGCAGCCGTCTGTCTGCACCGCCTGCGTTCTGGTGCAGCAGCCGCAGGCCGAGTGCAGCCAGTCGTGGACTGTCTGCACAGCGTGCGAGCACATGCAGCAGCAGCAGCCGCAGGCGGAGCCCAGCCAGCCCTCCTCTGTCTGCACAGTGTGCCGGCACGTGCAGCAGCAGCAGCAGGCGCAGGCGGAGCCCAGCCAGCCCTCCTCTGTCTGCACAGCGTGCTGGCACGTGCAGCAGCAGCAGCAGGCGCAGGCTCAGCCCGTGCGTGGGCCGCCCCCCGCCCATCCCACAGGCGGCGCGGTGGCGGCACACCCGGATGTGGCGGTTCAGCGCCTAGCCTCTGCTTGGACGCCCCCCCCACAGATACCGCCGCGTACGTCCCCGGCCCGTCGGCGCCCCCTGCGTACGTCCCCCGCCCGTCGGCGCCCTCAGCGTACGTTTCGGCCCGTCGGCGCCCCCAGCGTACGTCCCCGCCTTGTCGAATTACTACTCCTACTGGGCGCAGCAGCTAGCGTGCTAAAAACCGTGGCGTCTGTGTAGGTGTGCGTGCGAAAGAGAGAGAGAGAGGGGGGGGGGGGGGGCGAGAGAGAGAGGCCCCGTACGGGCCCGGCCGGCGTCGGCAAGTACCTACCAACCTAAGGGTTTCTTTTATTTAAAAACTGGTGCAGCACCTCGTGTACTTAGTTCACTCGCCGCCCGGCGCGCTCCTGGCGCGCCCGACCGCGGCGGAGGGTGGTTGCCCCCTTCCGGCCGCCACAGCCACCGCACACCACGCACCGGAGCACGCAAACGAACACTGCCAAGACCAGCAGCCGCACCAGGCTGTTGATCCCCCAGAAATACGCACCCCGGGCAGGTATGCACGTAGGTGCTTTCCGGTAAAAGATGCCCCAGTTCGGGACGGGGATGAAGCCCAGCGGTTTTCTGTCCTTCTTGCAAATGTCCGGAAAACAACCCCACTTCTGCCTGATACAGACTGCCACCGCCCGCACCGTCTCTTGCAGCCCCTCCCAGAAGTCCTGGCCGAACTGTTTGAGGGCTGCCACGAAGCGCGCCAGCGCGTCCTGCTTGGCGGGCGAGGGCGGTTCCAGCGGCGTCACGCCCAGCCCGTTGAAGTACCGGGCCGGTCGCTGCGTGTCCACAAAGGCGTCGAGGACCTGTTCGAAGAGGCCCTGGTTCGCGAGCACCGCCCCCGCGGCGGCCGTGAGCTCGTTGGCGCGCACGCGCAGCTGGTCGAGCTTCCCCGTCTCTTGCCTCGCCCTGGCCAGCCGGTCCCTGGTCTCGTTGAGGGCCAGGCGGAGGCTGGCCTCGTCCTCGTCGAAGCCCCGCAGCGCCTGGGCGGCGGCCGCCAGGGCGCGCGCCACGGCGGCCGCGATGTCCTGGTACGCCTGCGCCCGGTCGCGCACTTGTGCTTGGTTCTGGGCCAGCGCCCGGATGATGCTGTCGCGCAGTGCGTCCTGCCGGTTCTGCCAGCTCTACGGAGGCCGGCTGTTGCTCCGCGCCTACCTCCAGACACGCCAGCTCGCGCTGGTGCTGGCCGGCCGCCGCCGGCGGCTAACGACCGCCGGGGGGGCCGAGGAGGCCCAACCCGGCGCTCAGCGGCTGACGTCCATGTCGTCGCGGATCCACTGCCTGCGGTGGGTAACGGGGCTGGCCGCCGCGCTCTACTTGGCGGCGTGGCTGCGGCTCTCCCTGCTGGCACTCCGCTTGCCCCCGGCGGCCCGGCCGTCGCGGTGGGGCTTTCGCGCTGGGCATCGTGGCTACCCTCGTGTCGACTGTCTGGGCTCACCTGGTGGCCGCGCAGGTGTTGCAGGCGTCTCGCGGCGCCGGCCCCCCCAAGGCGACACCCGGGCCCCCACCCACGGTGGACCAGGATTGTGTTCCCGGCGGCCGCTCCGGGCGGGTGCAGGCGTCGGAGAAAACGGAGCGGAAGGGGGACCAAGGCCCAGCACAGGCGGCCAGCGACGCGGGGCGTCATGTACCCCCCCTGACGGTGTTGTCCAGCGCTACTGCGCCGGCCAAAGCGGCCGGTCGGGAGCCGCGGCCAAAGTCAGAGCCTGGCTGTTCCTGTCGTCGGCCCGGCCAGCCCCCCTCCCACCCCCGCGCTGGACCGAGCCGCGGGCGCCGGGCTGTCCGCCAGCCCCCCGCCGGGCCCGTACGCCCGGGCCCCCGGGCCCGGCGTTCTCCGCAGCGCGCCTCGTACGGACTCGCAGAAGCTGCGGGCGCTAATCGAGTACTACGGCACCACCCCCCTGTCGGTCTTCCGCCAGCTCGTCCCCGTCCCTCCGCGGGACGAGGAGTCTCCCCCCTTGGGCTGGGCGCCGACCCGCATGCGCCCCCGGCTACGAACCCTATTCCAGGTGGACCACCTCTCCCGCTCGCCGCACAGCCACGCTGGGGAGGAAGAAGGGGCCGGCTCGCCTGTCCTGTCCATCGTCCGGAGTAGACCGAGCCCGCCAGCGCGGGCCGAGGAGCCGACGGCAAACCCTGCTTGACGACGGGGAGCGGAGAAGGAAGCCTACTCTCCCCAGCTTCTTCGGCAGGGCGTCACTGGGGGCTACCCCCCCCCCCCCCCAGCGACGGGTGCCAGGCCAGGGCGGAAGCCGACCGGACTTCGTCGCTTCCGGCCTGGCCGAGCACGCCACCACGGCTCCACGGCCGGGGCGTGGGTGGACGGCGCGTGGAGGGGGGGGGGGGGGGCGGGGCCGTGCGCCCGGCCGCGGGGTGGGGCAGGGGGGGGGGGGGGGGGGCGCCCCCCCCGCACGGGATCAGGCGTCTGCGCGCGGGGGTGGGGGGGAAGAGGGCGGTGGTTCCTGTCCTAGCAGAGGTCAGGCTCCATACAACCAGAGGCTAGACACATTACAAACCGCGTTCGCGCCGCGGGCTGCCCCTCTCCAGTGTTCGGCGCCCCCCCCCCCCCCCCCCTGATGGATAACGTGGTCGCAGCGTCGGCCTCGACGGCCGCCTGGTGCGCCGTGTGTGATAAACGCTTTGCTAGTAAGTCGGGCCTGAAGCTCCATCAACTGATCCATGAGAACAAGCGCCCGTGGCGCTGCGGCCACTGGGGCAGAGCCTTTCGGCAAAAGGTGGCGTTGCAGAGTCACGAGCGCCTGCACACAGGGAAAGCTCCTTACCTCTGCGACCTGCCGGGCTGCTCGCGAGCCTGTAAGTCCCCCAGGCGCTGAAGTCACACGTGGAGGCGGAACACAAGCTGTGCGCCGGCCGGCGGAGCCGGCGAGCCAAGCCCTTAGTGTGCCCGGACTGCCACAAGAGTTTCTGTTCCGCCGCTGCTTGCGAGAGGCACCGGCGGCACCCACGGGTGCAGTGCGGCCGGGGTCTCACCAAGGAAGTGTTGGTGACGGGCGCCTGCCACCTGCTCGCTGAGCTGCATTGCGGGGCCTGCAACAAATCGTTCTCTGGCCCCAGGACCCTCCACCTGCATTTCCGAGACGTGCACTGTATCTACTTGGCCCCGCAGCCCGGCACACGCGCTAGCGGCCAGGTCCGCGCCCAGCCGCCCGAGAGATCGTCGTCGCCCCCGGCCGAGCACGCTTGGTTTCCACGCTTGGTTTTCTGAATAAAAACTGTGCCGGCGCTGTCCGACTTCGGGGGGAGGGAGGTCCCCGCCACGGCCGGCCCCGGCCAGAGCCTGGCGCTCAGGAAAGATTAACGTGTGCACGGGGCCGGGACCAGGCCGGCGTCCGGAGCGGCCAGGAGCCGGGCGCCCGGGGACGGGCGGGGCCGGCCGGGGGGAGGGAAGAGGCAGCCCTACCCTTGCGGCGGGGAGGGAGGTCGTGCGCGCGCGGCTTAGCGGGATCCCGGAAGAGGCAGGAAAAACAGAATCTCAGAGCCAGAAAAGGAAGAAGGCGGCGCGGAAGCTCCCCCCCTCACTTTCTCTGTCCCCCGGCCCCCCCTCCCTCACTGTCCTCTTCTCTGCCCCCGCACTCTGGTGGTGCCCCTGTGGCAGGCCAAGGTGTAGCTGGCGGCCCTGTTACTACAAAGATCGCATATCCGACGCCGAACAGAAAGAGGGACGACCACCAGGGGCATGCCGAGATTGCGGCCGCCCGCCCATGGCACCAGTGGTCCAAAAGGTTCTTTCCGATTGGATGGGAACTGAAATCGCAGACTCTCGGCTCAGGGCGAACGTGGCCGGCGTGAGCAAAGCCTTTTTTGAAGACACACGAGAACAGATGGAAGAATACGTCTTGATGAATTACCTGCATCTGCGCTGTTGGGATCGCTCTGCCGCCGCAAGAAGGGGGTCACTCTCCCTAAAAACGCTGCTGAAGGAATTCGAGACCCACCGTCTCAAGTATTTGGGCAAGCTGGCAGCATGTGGCCACGGTAATCTGGAAAATTATGACACGACGTGGACGGCGGCGGTCCAGAGATTCAAGGCCCCACCCGCCAAAGAATCATGTTTAGCCCCTTGCTGATTCCCCTCGTCTTCCCACTACGTTCTCTGGTGTTCAAGGAAGACTACTGGAATGCGTCGGGGCAGCAGTGAGGCTCAGGAGCCCGCCTGAGCCACTGCCTCAGCTGGTGCTTTCTCCCAGTCAGGCCTATCCACCTGGCAGCCAGCAAGGGATACTAGAGCTTAGCGAGGACAATGCCGACTTGTTCCCCTTTGCTGGGGACGACGCCATCCCCGTCACCAGGCTGACCTTGCACAGCCTGGTCATCGGCGGGTTGTGCCTGGTGAAGGAGGCGCAAGAGGATGACAGCGACTCCGACGACGACGATGCGCGGCCTGTAGCCCCCTCGAACCGCTGCCTGGCTAGCCTCGTCGAGCTCGCTTCGTCCGGGCCACCTTGTCAGCCAGCACAAGGGCCGGCCAACACACTCTCGAGCTGGATGGGCTGCCGGCGCTACAAACGCTCGTCTTCACCCGACCTCTAAAAGGCGCTCCAGGGACGGCGGACCTGTATTTTTGGAGGTGCGCGCAGCTCTCGACCATTAACACCTCCCTGGAGACCGGTGCAAGCCCCAGCCGGCGACTATCTTGGTCGAGGACTCGTCCGACCGGGGCCTGGACCTGTTACCAGGGAATGGCCAGCTGGGACTGGAAGTGGTTGAATGCAGTCGTCTGCCGTTCCTTCGCTTACCCTCGCTGCGGCAGCATACTACGGGGGGCATAAAACTGGCGTGCGAGGACTGCCAGGCTCTAGAAGAGGTTTCTCTTCTAGTGCTGTCTAGCGTCAATAGTCTCGAGGTCAAGGTACAAGCCGAGGGGGATGCCAGACTGAAAAGGGTTTCCTTGCCCGTGCTGTCTAGCGTCAATAGCCTGGCGGTCACGGTAAGGGTCCGACAGAACCACGCCCGCATTTCCCTCAAGGATTTCCAGGCGTTCGAGCTGCCCGTTCTGCAGACAGCCAAGGAAAACCTCACCCTGACGTTTCTCAATTGTTCCCAGCCAAAAAAGCTCGCATTGCCGAGGCTAGAGAAGGCAGGTCGTCTCCAGGTACGAGTAGAATCCCCCCAGGAGGTTACACACTCTGTTAGCCTCCAGGCGGTCGAGCTGCCCGTTCTGCAGGCAGCTAGGGGGGACCTCACCCTGACATTCCTCGATTGTTCCGAGCTCAAACAGCTCACACCGAACCTGCAGGAGGTCGGGGGCAACCTCGCCATCCGCGTGACGCATTGTCCTTCGATGAAGGCCGTGAGCTTTGACAGGCTAACTGCTGCCAGAGGCATCTCCTTGGAATTTAATGACTGTAAGCACTTAGAAACCTACAGCTTCCCAGAACTGCAACAGGCCCTGTGGCCTACCGCCACTGCGGCGTACGGCCTCGACCCGGGCCTGGGGCAGCAGGCCCGGAAACCAGTTACATTCAGCCTCACCCTGAAGGAATGCCACTCACTCAAGAAGCTGGGCATACCCGCCTGACCGTGCGCCGAGAAGTGTGTGGTTAAGGCCGCCGATTGCGTTGCGCTGGCCGAGCTGGAGCTGAAAACAGCGCTCTCGGCCTGTATCCACTTGGAGCTCACGCTGGAGGACTGCCCGTCGCTTGGGCTGCTGCAAGTGCCCGCCACGTGGGCACGCGTCGAGACGTGTCTGATCACGGTGAAGTGGTGCGAGGGGCTCCGTAGACTGGTGCTGCCGGACGAGCTGCATGCCTGTACCTGCTTCCAGCTTAGGCTCGACGGCCGTCCCGAGAAGGTGGACATACATGCGACGGGGAGATGGGAACGCAGAGAGTTTAGGGAGCAGGCGGCGAGATCTGCTTTCATCAACCTCCCGGCGCTAACTATACCCAGGCTGACGAAGGCGCAGGAATGCGTGCTCGAGCTTACGGGGTGTGGAGAGCTGGCGGGAACTGGCATGGACGACAGAGCTGCCAGCGTGTACGTCGGTGACTGTCAAAGTCCAGGGCTGCCCCAAGCTCTCGGAGCTGACTCTGCCCAGACTGCCGCTGGTCCAGAGGTGCGAGATCGTGGTCGAGCGGTGCCAGGCACTGCAGAGCCTAGTGCTGCCGGCGACGCTGCCGCAGTGTGTGTCCTTCAAGCTTGAGCTAAAGGGCTGCTCCGGGCTCAAGGAGCTGGTTGTGCCCGTCCGTCCGTCCGTCCAGCAGTACGAGGTTGAGGTCCGGGGGGGCCAGTCTTTCTTGCTGCGGCCGCTGCCTGGGCTGGCGAACTGTGCCTCGTTCAAGCTCGTGCTGCAGGGCCTCAACGAGCACGCTGTTTTGCCAGAATCCATGGAACTACCAAGATGTACTGTGTTCGAGCTAGATTTAAGCAACATACAGCTCTTTCAGCCGCGGATTGTACTAGCGTTGCCAGTAGTGCAGAACTATGTAGTCAAGGCAGTGGAGTGTACCGGTTTGGTGAGTGGATCTGCCAGAAGAGCTCGGGGCGTTTACCAATGATGGTGGAGAGGATGATACCTCAGGTGGAGGATGATGAGGTATCATCCTCGACCTTCACGTTCTGCTTTCCCAACGGGACAGGGTCATACCATTCGTTAGGATTGAGCGGGGTCATGCCGGGGGGGTCAAATACAGATAGGTTGTTAGGTAATGACCTCCCCCGCACAACAATTTGTTCCTCGACGATAGGGATAGGTTCTCTTAGGACAACAAACTGATTGTTCTGATGCACAACAGCTAGTCCTTTCTTAACCCATGCAGAACTAGCAACCAACCCGTACCTCAGATGTGGGTTGTATGTAGTATGTGAGTCTTACACACAAATCTCTTGCCCATGTGAACCAGACATCCTCATCTCTACCTTACCTTTATACTCTGTTCGGATGCTTCCCTTTGCTATCCTAAACTTCTGAGGATCCAGCTTCATCCGAATAAAGGATTGTTTATGAGGAGATTGTGACTTACTCGCACCACTGTCATCAACCCACACCATATCTGAAGGACTAGTCTCCTCTGACTCCCCCTCTTCACTCTCCATCATCATGACAGCACAATCAGATTTTTCTTCTTCAGATGGTAGAGGCTGTGCATGTGGTGGTTGTGACGAGGTATGTGATGATGAGGACGCTTGAGACAAACCAGATATGTTTAAGCCGGTTGTGGCTTTGTTATCATCAAAGTTAGGCATGTTCTTCATCCATTCAGAAATGAACGGGAATGAAGCCACAATAACTCGACGACGAGCAACTTGGTTTTTATGCTTAGTGGCGTACGTAATGATGCAATCCTCCAAAGCAGTGAAGAGGTCACAGTAGAGTTCGTCGACCTCTCCATCTGTTTTGGTGATAAGTGACCCTCGGACTTGTAATCCCTCAGCCCCTTTTGCAAGGGCTTTGACAAATCGCTTGATCTCACTTACCTCAGGTATCTGATCATCACTTGTCACCACCCTTACCCTACCCGTATCTTGCAATTCCAAGGTAAGTCCTTCCATTCTTCCTCTTCCTCATCCGTCATCCTTCTTGCTAAGTCTGTAACAGACGACGATGGCGCCGACGTTGCAGACAAAGTGAGGGGATGAGCGGCTGATGACGAGGAAGAAGAGAAGGAAGCAGGCATGGTAGTGGTAGACGCTGTTAGGGATGGAGTGGGTTTTGCAACTTTCTGTTCTGTGGGTGGTTTGACCCAATCGACAGTCAGGCATTCATTAGGGGAGAGTAAGAACGAATTAGTGGGGGGTAGGAATCCCGACCTTAATTTGCTCCGATATCCTATACACTTCCAAAATGGTTGCCCTGCTGTTTTCTTGCGTCATGTGTCTAGTACAAAAGTCAAACCCTTGTCCCAACCGGGTGGCCAACTTAACCCCTTCCCCATCCCCCCGCCGTGCAGCGGAAAGTTTCCATTCACACCGGTACAGTAACTCTCGGCAAGGGCCTCGCATTGCTTGGAACTAGCTACGTGGCAGGTGTTGGGGATCAAGGGCTGAGCATGTAGGTTAAGTATTGGTCCGTCTACTTCCTTAATGACTAAAGGGTGGGTACTAAGGAGAACTTTTTTGTAACCTGCTTTTAAACGTAGCAACCCCCAACCATCCCCAAGGGGATAGATTGCCCCTTGGGGGGTGGGGTCTGCTACCATTTGCAAGGAGGTCTTAAAATCGCTCTCATGCAACCATGGAATTCGGATGGAGTTTTTAGAAGCGTTAGACATGAAGGTGGAAATGGCAGTTTCTCCCTCTCTCACAGATCTTCCTTGTCGTGGTGCTTGCTCTCTTCCTCCAACTAGCCCTCCAGCTCCTCCAGTTGCGCTAGGTGGCAGGTTTATAGGTGCAAAAAGAGGCGAAAGTGGGGGGGAGGTGATGTGTGTCCCTCTCTTCTCTCCCTCATCTTCTCCTTCTTTCTCCATCATGTTTATCGCGTACATATGGTTTATGTATCTCACCTGATCCCCTCATCGTCTGTGTCTTCGTCCTTGGCAACAATAATCCTTTCAGCTGAAGCAGGGGGATCAGAGTCATCCTCCTCATCGTCCTCTGAGTTGGACTTTGAAGGAGACGAGTCTGATCCTCCTGCGTTCAGACTGATAGCTTTCTTCTTGCCCTTGACGAAGTCAGATGCTCTCAGCTTACGTCTCTCCTTTGTCTTCTTTCCTGTGTTTCTCTCTCTGTCTGTGCTTGCCTCACGTTGCTCAACCTTAGCACTCCTAACGCTCTTGCTGCTCTTCCTTCTCTCTGTCCCTCGAGCTAATGCAACCGTCCGGGCTGCTTGCAACCTTAAAGGACAGTCGTTGGGACCATGTCCGCCCCTTGGACAGTCCTTTAATTGGCAACGCACAAGACAGAATTTCATAACATGATCATTGTTACAGTTGTAACATCTAACCTTGTCATACTTTGCTTGCCTGTCTCCTGCCCCAATGAGGTTAACTGTGATGGGATCAGCACGTGAACTGCCAGTTCCATACAGCTACTGTGTCTTGGTCACAGAAACACTCCCTTCGGCGATTTGTTGCACTACTTGCAAGAAATCATCCCAACCTGGCCTCTGTTGGGCCAACAAACACAACCATACATTCTCATAATAGCGAGCCAAGGGAGGCAGATGTTTGAGTTTGTTTATGATCATGTCTGCCTTCATAGGGACGGGGATGGCAGCTCCCATCCGTTTCTCTTGCTTTTCAACGATGTTAAGGTATCCTGCTAACCATGTGCTCACCTCTTTCACCTTCTTGGGGTAAGAGTGGTAGATGGTTTGCTGATCCTCTTGGAACTTGACTAATTCAAGCCCACCGTAATGTTTTTGCAGAGCAAGGAAGCATGCTACTCCATCCGTCCCTCCCTGTTGCATCACAGCCATAACCTTACGGTCATGGGCGCATGACTGCAAAAGGTAAGCAAATAGGATTCTTTTGAGGGACTCTCTATTTTGCTTGTCAACTGCTCTATAATGCCTAGCAGCTCGCTGAGAACTAAACAAGGCAGTAGGTTTACTTCCGAATGTCATTATTGGTACTTTGCTTTTCTGCTCGGTAGGGATGATGACATTCTCGGGATCATCCGATTTATCTGGTTTAGGTTCAGCTTTCACTGACGTTCTTGTTTCCTCCTTAGCTCCCTCTTTGTCGCCCTCTTCTTCCTTTGGGCAAAGTAGAGGTGATTCAATGGGGGAATCAGGAGGAACTAAAACGTTAGGAGCTTTCAGGGCTTTGACGAATGGGTGGTCCTCACATCCAGGGATGACTGATAGGACAATAGGATTGGTTGCTCCAATCACTGCAAGCAGCGTACAGAGGAACAAATCCCAGTCCGGTTTGTCATCGTGGAGTTTGGGAGGCTCCATTCTGAACTTAGCTAGATCAAACATGGGGTTAGCCATGTTGGTCTAGTATTCAAAGGGCGGAAGATAGGAGAAATGCTCGACTATCAATAGATCACTAACCTGGGGTGAGTGAGGGTGAATAGATAGGGGAAAATATGAATGGGGGGTCCTAGTACCTATCGTGCCTAGTCTGACCACAGGTGGGGATTGCAAAGACTGCCTACAGCACGTCTTATGCTATGATGATTGACTGCCTTCCGCACGTCCGGACCACGTACACTTTTGCGTGACTGCCTGGT
>WBZZ01000260.1:7500-10000 GCA_019918135.1 Paulinella micropora
TGCCACAAACCTTGATTTACTCCAAGCCAGGGTGTCATTACCCGGCCCCCGGTGTGGGAGAGAGCGCGCGCGAGAGGCCGAGGGCGGGGGCGGGGGGGGGGGGGGGGGGGGGGGACTGTGGGTTGGGTTAGGAAGAGTGTATATAACATTACCAGCTCCAGAGCGAACAACAGGAAACGCGTTCACATTTGCCGGTACGTCCATGGCCGTAGCGCTCACTTGCGATTGGGAGATGGTTGCACGGCCACCCAGAACTGACAACTTCACGCCTACACAGGATTTGAATACATACGTGTGTGTGTGTGTGTGTGTGTGTGCTTGTTTGGATTACTACTGCTGCTTTCACTATCACTATTATTATAATAATAATTATTATTTTTACTACGCGGCGGAAGGCACAGTTTGGAACCCCACAGCGTGAGGTGGTTTGGTTATCTTTTTGTGTTATTCCTGGAGGGTGCTGCCTCCACTTGATGGAAGGAAAATTGGTTAAGAGGGCGGGACTTCAGCGACGAAGATCATTCTTCCTAGAGCCGGCCGAGTCCGGGATAAAAGCCTCCCTGTGTCAGTAGTTCCTGTGTGCTCCTAAACATCCGGGTTTCGCATAAGCCATACACCACGCGGAATAAAAGGGGCCTTGCACATCTCGGGATTTAAGGGTGCTGACGGGTTTCGAGGCGTCCCAGATAACAGCAAAGTGTCCCCATTCGCTGGCAGACCACTGCTACCAGTTGATATGAGTACCTCTATGCGGGCCCTACCCGGTCTTGTGGAGCTCTCACGCGGACAAGGCTACCATTATTATTATTATTATTATTATTATTATTATTATTATTATTATTATTATTATTATTATTATTAGGGAGTACATAGGCCATCGGTCCTTTCCATGGGCTGATTGGTATAAAGCTCCTAGAGTAATGTTCTATGCCGTCACTTCCTTTATTCCACCGATTGGTGTGGAGACTTTCCTTATGGAATGGAGGACTGGATGCACATGGCCTTTTGGCTCAGCAATTGGCAGGAGATACACTATACACTATTATTATTATTATTATTATTATTAGTATTAGTATTATTATTATTAGTAATAGTAGTAGTAGTAGTAGTAGTATGATTATTATGATTATCATTTATTATTATTATTATTATTATTATTATTATTATTATTATTATTATTATTATTATTATTATTATTATTATTCCAGCCCAATGGCCTCAAGGCGTTAAACTGTGACGCCAACTCATAACCCTTTGGTGGTAGATGCTGGGAAGGAGGGTCGTTGCGCGCGTAAAAGATCTTAAACTCCGCATATGCTGGTTGATAGCCCAGGACCCAGCAGACACCAGATTGTTATGGGTGGGGTTTCGAGGCAGCTCTAGCAACCGCGCTTGGTGTATGCACTTGCACATTCGGTGACGTCTTGCAAGAGGTTGCTGGGACTGCGGAATAACCTCGGCTTAGTGCAGTCTTGCCCTCAGGAGCTCCATCGGTGGCCCCGATCATCAGGCGAGAGACTGACACGGGGGGGTGGAGGACCTCGAACAAGGGTATTGGAGGCTTATGTCCGTTGAGGATATGCCATTAGCTGCATCAGTACGCCTCAGATATAGTATTATTATTATTATTATTATATTATTGAGGGAGTACATAGGCCATCGGTCCCTTTCCATGGGCTGATTGGTATAAAGCTCCTAGAGTAATGTTCTATGCCGTCACTTCCTTTATTCCACCGATTGGTGTGGAGACTTTCCTTATGGAATGGAGGACTGGATGCACATGGCCTTTTGGCTCAGCAAATGGCAGACGATACATACATACATATTATTATTATTATTATTATTATTATTATTATTATTATTATTATTATTGTTATTATTATTATTATTATTATTATTACTATTACTATTACTATTATCATTATTGTTATTTAGGGAGTACATAGGCCATTGGTCCCTTTCAATGGGCTGATTGGTATAAAGCTGCTAGAGAAATGTTATATGCCGTCACTTCCTTTACTCCACTGATTGATTGGTGTGGAGACTTTCCTTATGGAATGGAGGATTGGATGCACATGGCCTTTTGGCTCAGCATTTGGCAGGAGATACACTACTATTATTATTATTATTATTATTATTATTATTATTATTATTATTATTATTATTATTATTATTATTATTAATATTATTATTATTATTATTATTATCATTACTAACATTATTATTATTATTATTATTATTATTATTATTATTATTATTATTATTATTATTATTATTATCATCATTATTATTATTATTATTGACACCGTGATAGCCCAGTGGTCAAGTTCTACCATCTGGGCCCTGTCGCCAGTTCGATTCCCGTCGGTGCCACCAGTATTTTCATTGAACATACCGGTCCGTCTGGAAGTGTTGGAACTGCCCGTGCGGGGGTGTCATTAGAGCCTATCGTCAATTCTTCGTACTCCCCTCACGGGTGAGACGATGGAGGCGCATGTGC
>WBZZ01000260.1:20000-35000 GCA_019918135.1 Paulinella micropora
CCAGGCGGCCCTGTACTCTGACGCTTCCCAGGCTGGATACTGGAGCCCTCCCAGCTCGGATGACGAAGAAATTGACGCGACATCCTTTCGCCTACACCTCGGCAACACTTCACAGAACAGACCAGAACGCGATAGGCAACAGAGATCCCCCGGAGCCTTGGCCTAGTCCGGGAAGTGGGGATAGCGGAGACTTCCTTCACCCTTCAGGATAGAGAGATAATTGTGCTTGACTCCCTAGCGCCCTGGGAGTCGGGACCGGACCCACCGTCGCTAAGATCCGGGAAGGAGCCCCGATGCCTAGACCCCGCCGAGGACCCGGTCTCTGACATTAAGCCCCAGGTAGAAGTGGTATCGAGTTCGCCCGCACAGGCTGAGGACGGCCCCGGCCAACGGGAGGCCAAGAACTACGCACTCCAGGAGGACTCTGCCCCCCCCGGATGTCAACGGAGACGAAGCTGCTCGCACCTATGGGGTTGTCGCATGACCACACAGGGGTACGGATGTTCTCACCCCCCCCCCCCCCCCCCCAGAAGTCAATCCGACAAGGGCGTCCATCGCGGAGACAATGGAGCCCAGCAGCGTACCGACAGGAGATCAGCGCGTGTCGCCGACGTCAGAAATGTCCAAACGGATGGGAGACATAGTCGCTGCCACTCACCCCCCACGTCCGCCGGCGGATCCTGACTGGAACGACGAGCTGCAAGGGGAGTGGGAAACCCTTTCTCCAGCCGAGAAGGTGGCGCAGATAAACCTCTTCGACTACCTGCTGGAGGAGGAGATGGAGGATTTTCCCGATGAAACGGAGGGGAAGACAGAGAGGCGTCCGACCCCTCCACCTCCCTCGGATTCCGCGTTTATTGCCCCAGCTAAAGAGGACTTTCCCAGCAGAGGAGAGCCTGCCCCCGCTCGGTCTGTCCCACTGGCCCCTGGCTCCGGGAGCTCCGGATCACCACATCGCGCACCACCTTTTGCCGCCCCCCCTGTCCCCTCCAGGCCGCCCTCACCTCCCTTCCCACCTGGTACCTCTTCTGTGATCTCTATCTCTCCCCACATGGGGCCACCTTGCCCCTCAGTGGGACGCCCCACGCACACGGTCGCTGGCACCTCCCCCCTCATGCCTACCTCATCGCCCGCACCGCCTTACGTTCCGATCTCGCCCCCCACCGTTACCCCGGAGCCCGGGGACGCCTTTGGGCCCACCGAGACCCTGACGTCGCAGAGTCATGCAGGCACCCTTCGTGCCAAGGGAGACGCCAGAAAAGAGGCAGGCTTTTCCAGCTCCCTCAGCACCCACAACCGTGGACCCCGCCCCGGATGGTAGTCCCAGCAGAAGGGAGTCCTCCTCCGAGAGCACCGCTCCACGGTCCGCTGGGCCCGCAGACCCTGACCCTCCCACTCTCGCAATGCCCCTTGCTCCTCTTTCGGACCCCCCTGACCTGCCCCTTTCGATTCTGGAGGTGACGGCCTCTCCAGCGGACATCACCCCCATCCCCTCGACCTGGGGCAGACCTCCAGGGCATTGCCACGTACCAGTAGCCCCTTCTCCCTCTCCTGCCTTGCCTACTTCATCTGATACCGCCCCCCCTTCCCAAATCACGGTCCCTTCTCCTGATTCGGGAAAGGAGGCAGTCAACGCGGTCGGGAGATCCCTGACGTCGATCGAGCGGACCCCCAAGAGCCCCCCTACGTTACCCATCCCTCTCCCTCCGGATCCGCCAGCTCCCCAGTACGACGCTGAGCCCGCTAGGCTGACGAACGACGAGACCCAGGGGACCAGTCGGAAGCCCATTCCCCCCAGCCCCCCCTCGGAACCTTGGTCCATTCCCAGCGGGATACCAAGGAACCCCGGGAGGACCTCCGGACTGCGTGCTCCCGCCCGCCCCCTCCCCGGGAACCCCCCCCCCCCCCCCCCCAAGTCCAACGATCGCGCCCCCCCACCGAGGCGACGCTCTAGGTCATTCAGCCCACGGGGCAGAAAGCGCTCACAGTCTGCGTCCCGCGCCAGATCCTCCCGCCGCAGCTCACCCGCACGCACGGACTCCCGTGGGTCACGTTGGATCCCTTCCGGGTCACGCTCAACTGACGCCGACCGACTTCACCGCGCGCACGCACGACAGCAGCCCCACCATGAGGAGGGTCGGGGTGGGGGCAGAGCAGTCTTCACACGAGCGCCCCCCCCCCACGAGGGCTCCCGAATGGAGCGGGAAGGGCCAAAGACGTCCCACTGGTTTCTCGCCCTCACCCCCCCGCGGAAGAAGAAGGCCCCGCTCACGCAGCCGCGACGTGCCCCACCAGCCTAAAAATTGGAAGCGAGATAGACGTTCTCGGTCCCGTTCCCCCCGAGGAGGATTTCGACTGGCTAGGACCGGGTCTGGTTCACGATCGCCGCGGCGTCGCCAGGAAGGGAGCTACAGACCAAGGGATGGGTCCCGACTCCGCCCCCGGGACCAGGACTGGTCTAGACCACGCCGGCCGGGACCCCCCCCCCCCCACCCCTTCCCCTCGTCGTGGCCACCATCCCTCCTCTACCGAGTCAACTCGTCACCGAGGCGGAAACTCCAACCGTACGCGATCCTCCTCGTCCTCCTCTACGTCCTCCACTCTGTCCACCCCGGCGGATCCTCCCCCCGACCGCCCTCCTCCTACGGCCCCGCCGTCATCTTCACCCAAGCGGCCTCCACAGTTGTCCCCTCAGCGGTCTCCGACGACCGCCCCGCAGTCCACTGGTGCACCCCTGGCTCCGACCGATCTCCCGACGGGCCCTCCAGCCTCCGGCAGCATACCCGACCCCGGAGCTCCGCCACCGCCCAAGTTTGTCTTCCTTAAGTCGATGCCGCGAGGGGATCTGATGGCCACGGTGGACCTGCCCACCTTCCTGTCATCCGACTGTCACCTGGGACCCGACCTCGTCCGAGAGATTGGTGCTAGTATCCACCACAAATACAGCTCCAACCTGGACTGGGTAGACAGAGTCTCCCATGGTGACTCCCCCCGTAGTGCAGCCCTCAAGAACATTGTCAGCCACGTCAATTCTGGCAGCGCAGGGGGCTCACTCCAGGAAGCCAGACAGCAGGATTTGGAGCAAGCGTACAAAGAAGGGTGGCTTACCTTGTTGGACCTCCTGCCCAGTTCGGTCATCAGCCAAACAAAGGCGTGGAACTCCCAGGCCGCATGGATGCCCATCCTCCAGAAGCGGAAGCAGTATAGATACGCACGCCGACGTCTGCAGCGGAAACGTAAACGACCCAAACTCGCCAGCCCTCCGACCCCCCTGGCTGCTGCTGGCCACGTGAATAAGGGACGAATCCCCCCTCTACCGCAACTACAGGCGCCGCCCCCTTCCATACCGATCCCCAGCACCCAGGCCCTGGCTGCCGAGGACGGACCGACCACCACTGTTTCCCAGAGCAATATCAAGACGACCACGCCAGCTGCACCACCCGCTGTCCCATCTGACATTTCTGCACAACAAGGTCAAGATGCACGGGCCAGTCCCGGCCCTCTGACGACCCTCGATGGACCTCAGGGCTCTCTTGCTGTGGTGCAGAAGAAGGCCAGACTGCACTCAGGGGGAGAGGCGAAAGGAGGCCCCGTTGCACAGGACCACCCCCCCCCCCCCCCCGGGTTCCCCCCTTCCTCCATCGCCGCCACCTGAAATTATCGAGGTTCACTCCCGCCGTTCTCAAGTCACTGGATCCCGTCGCGCTCCCTCGAAAAGCTCCAACGGAGGTCTTTTCTTTGGCCCGAGGGACATACAAGCAATCCGACGGGAACGGCAACTCGCTCACCAGAGAGTGGCTACCATTGAGGAGCAGGAGGACGTGATGGCAGGTTTTTACGAGGAAGAATCCGCTGGATATCGTCCCCGACGCTCTTTTGTGAAGAAGATCGCTAGTGCTCCACCTGCATCGACCACAAGCACTGGCCCCAACCAGAGCAATTCGTTGTCTATAAAAGATCAGGGGGAGTATTCAGGGGTTGGAATTATTTCTAAGGGAAAAGGTCGTCCGGCCCGTACCCGTCAAGCTCTTGCGGTACTACCTACTCTTCCCTACAGGGGTATTAAGAACCCGGATGACCGGCATTGTTTCTTAATTAGTGCAGCCCAACTTCTGGCCTCTTTTCCCAAACTCTCGTCTTTCCTACGGAACTGGGCTTTGGCACGCCCGCCCAGGTCCATGCTCGGACCCCAGATGACGGCTACCAGCGCTATCATTAATACGTTGGACGATCTCCGCCCGCAGGTGGGGCACACCACACAGGAATTCAAGCCTCTTTCCTGCGCCTGGTTCCGCTACCCTGTTGTTCTCCGCAGCGTGTGCCCCGGACCGGACGTCCACGGCGGCGGCGACACCGGACTGGCAACACGGGGCCTACTGTTGCTTCTGCGGGACGCCGGGCCTTCCTTCCTCCCGAGTGGGGTATTTTTGGAATCCTGGCTCCCGCACGTAGTTTCGACTTCAGCATGCAGCGTCTGTTCCACTGCCTCCCAGTCCTCCTCTTGGGCCCTTCCACTCTCACTTTCTATCCTGGCTGACGACTGCTCACCTTTCCCCCTTACTGAGCTTTTGGCGAGATGGCATCTTGGGGGCCCTTCCTCTGAACCTTTCCTATGCGCTCACTGCGGAGGCGATAAAGGGGTGCAGACTCGATCGATTCGTGAGCATGCAGAATGTCTTCTCCTTGACATTCATCGGCCTCTTGGGCTCCTGAATCTTCGTTTCCCCCGGTCCGCACACCACAATGTCTCTTTCCTCCCTTCGCTCTTCTTTGATCGCCGGTGGTCGCATGATGGAAAGGCGCTCTCCTACTCTCTCCAAAGCGCCATCTGCATCCAGATGGAAGGGAACGCCCGCTCGCGACAGCATTCTCACGCGTTCGTTCTGGACCGGAATAGTTCCGGGGAGTGGGTCAAATGCGATGACTGTTCCGTTTCCATCCTCCCGAACAAGATGGCATGCAGGATGATTGCTGCTTATGGGGTTCAACTTTTGTTCAAGCGGACAGCTTCATCCCTTCCGGACCCCGTTGTGGTTCAACATCCTTTCCCTGCAGTCCAACGTCCGATCTTGGGACTCAGTTCCGCCCCGAAGACAAATCGACAGTTCCGACAGCGCCTCCGCAAGATCATCAGAAACCTCCGGAAGATGGCAGAAGACAAGAAGGGAAAGCATTCCTCCAATGCAGCTTCCTTCAACTCTCTGGCTTTTTCCCTGCTGGGACAGGGGCTCTCCATCGAGCGTCGTCTCCTACCCCGGAACCCTGTGCCATCCTCCGCCCCTCTAGGTTTTTCTACGGTCTACCGGGTCTACAAACGAGGCATACGAGACCACCTTCCCCAGCCGCCCGCCAAGTGGTTTAGCGAGTTCAAGCAGTCTCATGACGGGCTCAGAGGAGGTGCACAGGCCTTTCTTGCATTTGCGACACTTCGACATACTTTGGAGCGGTATCATGGCACCAACGTGATGTCGTTATCCACGCACGTTCGCGAGCCACTCCTTGCCTTTCCGCCGCAAAAAGTTGACCCCCCCTCCGCGCCACGAGTCTCCCAAGGAGCACTTAACCAATGGCTATGTCAGATGTTCCTCTTATCTCCCTCCTTTGGAGCTCAATCCCTCCTTCGAGCCAGGAAGCCTCTAGCAGAGAGGACCACCAAGGCGTTGGAATCCATCGTCCAGGATGGGAGCCTCATGCTCCTCACCTCATGGCATGCACTTTCCTCCGCCCGGTTCTTAGATACGTCCAGCGTCGCCTCCCACGTGTGCTTATTGTTCGGGCACAGGGAATCAAGGGCCGTATCCTGCTCCATCACACATCCCGCTTCAGGTCTTCGACTACGGAGTGGGAATCCGGATCACGCGTCTCGCTTCATCGGCCATCTTGGCATCACCCTGCCCGCTGTGCACTACAAACGTCTCAGGGCCATCCTGCGGCTCACCTTGCTTTTTATAGATGTCGGGGCCAGGGATGGTCTCCTGGAGCTCTCCACCCCTGATGCACCATATGGCCCTGAAGAATATTTTCGATCCGACTCGGTTGTTGCCAAGGCCTCCGCGTGGATTGCTGTCGGCGTCCTCCTATGGGGATCCCAAGCGGGCGATCACCCGCTGGTTTCCCCGAGGATAATGTGTTGCCAGGAACAGGCAGTGATGACGAGGAGGACGCAATTGCTGCACTGTCGCACCTCAGTCGAGAAGAGCGGACTGGTCGAGTCCATCGCGTCTCACCGTTTGGATTCCCCCCCCCCCCCCTGCAACTCTGGATCCAGGCCCGAATCGACATTGCCCGCGCTCGGCTGGAGCATCACTACCTGCCGCAAGACATTCCGGTTGACTCTCCTCCCTCCTCCCCGCCTGGGAGTTGGGATCCTACCCTGGGCCCACCGCCCCTCCCTTCCGCGGTGGAGGAGATCATAGAGTCGGCTATCCCCCCCCCCCCCCTCGCTAACAGATTCCCCTCTTCCCCTTCCATCTTCCCTTAGCCTGGTTGGGAGAGAAGCTAGGCCTGAAGTTAATGTCGCTCCGGCGGTCTCGGGGTCCCCCCCACCGCCATTAGTGGAACCCAAGAGGTGGACACAGGCTCAGCAGGACTGTTTCCAGCAGAGTATGGCGGCGAGCATACAGATGGCCCAGCCCCCCCAAGCCGCGTTGAAGCAGGCCATCCAAGCTGCGGAAGCTGTCGGGCCTCCGAGGGTCGACGCTGCTCCTCCTAGTGCCCCTATCCCAGCCCTGCCGATTGGATACCAGGATGCCCAGCCGGCTCCACCACCGCTGAGCAGGCGGAATCCCAGACCTCCTAAGTCCAGACGGAAGATAACCAAGGTACCCCGTATGTTAACCGCACTGCAGTCCATCACGCGGGGCCTCCAACGACAAGTCCCGAGGGATCCCGGATCTCATTTAACCAGGCTCTGGCTGAACATTTGCCATATGTTACGAATGGAAGGGGATCTGGTCGGGCACATCCTGGAAGAACCACGGTCGAGTGACCCGCTAGAGATGTCATTTCTTCTACCGGACGCACTGAAGATCCTTGCCAAGGCCAGACGCAAGATTAATTCCCGTCTCGAAGATATCAAGCGCGCCAAGAGGGAGGTCAAGAGACCGAATAGGCTCCGACACAACCAAGCCTTCGACCGGAACCAGCACAAATTTCTCCTCCGGGTCCAGACGGACTCAGCCATGGAGACTCCCCCGCAAGAGACTCTCCAGGAACATTATGCAGACCTCTACCGCACCCGGGTCTCTGATCAGGCAGACGAGGAGCGCCGACTCCACCAAGTGATGGGGTCCGGGGCGAAACTGTGGATCCCTCCAGAGGACTCCAAATATAATCAGCGGGAGCTCCTTCTAGGAAGTGACAGGCTTCGGGCGCCGATCCTCAAACCGGGGGATACTATCGACAGGGGACAATTTACTAACCTGGTCTTCCGGGGAAATGCGAGTCCTGACCCCCTTCCTCTCGTTCCCAGTGAGACGGAAGCTGTCATCCAGACCGATGCTGAGGCTGCTCTACAGGCGGAGGTGGAGCGGATGCGTTCCCTCTTTAGCGCCCACACGGCACCGTCTCTCCGCCAGTACTCAGTGCAGTTCCCGCCGGAGGATGATAGCGAACGAAGACCGAACCGTAACTCCAGTGAGCTCAAGAGGTGGGCGACCGCAAACCTTCCTCTCCAAGACGAGTATACTGCTCCGCCCGTTGACTTAGTCCCCCAGCTTTTGGAGTTCCTAGAAGCTGAAGCCTGGGAGTACCTGGGTATCCACCTTCCTAATGGAGATGACACCCGGGGCCTTATCATCAGACTCCAATCGAATGCTTATGCTCTACGTCTAAGTTCGCTCCCCGATGAGTTCAAACAGCGGTTTCCTATCTATCGCCTGGCCCCGCGGCTTGACCAGACGGACGAGCTGTCTCCGGGGTCCCTGTCCCCATATGACGCTATCCTCGTTCCTGACGGATCCTGTTTTCCCGAACATGGCAACGCTGCGGGCTTCGGGGCGTTCCTGTTCTACAATAATGAGATTATCGCTATCTACGGCAATGCAGACAACCCAGCCTCTAGTGGAGAACAAGAAGTACTGGCAGTGATGGCAGGTGGCCTCCAATACATTAGAGAGATGAAATGGAGACCCCGGCGAGTTCATATCTTCACCGACTACCGGGCCCTAACGGACGCGAATCTGGAGGGGGAGGCCCATGAACTGTTTAAGCAGCGTGCGAAGCCCCCCCTATGGGACGCCATCTTTCGCTTCCACACTCAGTCGGCTCCGATCTCGTTCCACTGGGTCAAGTCCCACCAAGAGCAGAGCTTCGAGTGGACTTTTCGGCTTAACGAGTGTGCAGACCGCCTAGCAAAGTGGGCGGTACTAAGGAGGGTGGGTCGGCTCCAAAAGATTCGAGAGTGGGAAAAGCTGCGGTAGTCCCCACCCCGAGACTCCAATGGACGCCCCCACCTCATCGGACCGTTCCAGGAATCTCGTATTCCCGGGGACCGTGTCAAACAATTCGTCACTATCTTCAAATGCCTCCCCCCGCCCCTTACCCGGGATCAGGCTCTCGAACTGGCTCGTCGACCTTTCTCGCTGGGAGAGCTGGAGCACGCCATCCAGGCAAAAAAGGGTCCTGCCCCAGGAGAAGACGGTATCCCTCCTGCCATCTTCAGACTCCTCTCGCAGGATGCGAAGATTCAATTGGGATCCTTTCTCTCCCACTGCTGGAAGGAGAAGCGACTACCAAAGGACTGGAAGCCGGGGATCCTCAGCCAGATCTGGAAAGGGACGGGGACAGGCGCAAACGTGACTGATTGGCGGGGGATCACTGTATCGAACGCGATCCTTAATCTCTACGAAAAACTCGTGACGTTCCGGGTCGAGTCTTTCAAGCTCCACACAGGATGTATCCGGAAGACCTCCAAGGCCAACACAACGACTGTGAGCGGGTGTGATGAATGGAACATGGTGCTTCGGTTGATGCTGGCCGACTTACGGGCAGCCCCCAAGATTACTGGCAATATAAAGACGCTTATCATCTTCTCCACTGACATCCGCAAGGCCTTTGACCGTGCGGAGCTCACGTACATCTGCGAAGCGTATTCCCACGTGGTGGCGCAAGAGCAGGAATTCCCCGAAATGTTCGCTTTCCTCCGCCACCGTTTCAAAGACTCCCCGCTCAAGCTCAAGACCCCGGACATTTCAGGGAAGACTGTTATTCTGCCGGAAGAAATTCTTCGCTCGCGAGGGATCCCGCAAGGAGGATCGCTAAGCCCTGGCACGTATGGAGTGCTAGACGAGTACATCACCCGCCTGTGCCCTGCCCAGCAATTTATGCCAGCCGGGTATCGCTTCTACGACGGAACGGACCGCGACCGATCCCAGAACACCTCCGTCTACCCCTTGAGACCCCCGCTGACCGCTGACCACAAATTTGCTGATGACAACTGGGCAGCCATTGGAGGGGATGGTCCACCTGAGCAATACTTTCCCGAGGCACAAAAAGGTTTCTCCCTCCTCTACACGCAACTACGGGCTGCACGCCAGATATGTGCAGCGGAGAAATGTTCAGTCATCTGCCTAGTCAGCGAAGTGGGAAAAGGTGTGTATGCTGTCCCGATCTCGCTTTCCGCACCAGGCCGAGGCTCGTCCCGTGGCCCCACCAAGATCAGAAACCGCTCGGCATTCGAAGTCTTTCGGTCTTTGGGCCTTCACACCGACGGCAACAACAACCCGCAGATCCAAAGAGACTACGCGATTGCGAAGTTCGTGGCTACTGCCCGGATGATTCACAGCCTCGACCTCTCACTGGCAAGGAAACGGAAAGCTCTCATCAGTCTCCTCACCAGCAGCCTGGATTTCTCCTTTGGATGGACCCCTTTCCCCCAGAAGTTACTAAGGGAGCTAGACACAGCCTTCCGGGACCACATCCGGGAGACTCTCCAGCTTTCTCACCAGGAGATTCCCAACGCGGTGCTATACGGCCCCATAGGAGCAGGGGGGGGTTTTGGTCTCCACCAGTTCTCAACCCGGTACTACCTGAGGAATTTCACGGTGTTCATCAAATGCCTCCTTTCGACTGACCCATACGTTCAATATGCGGTCGACGCACATCTACGCCTAGCATGGGACTACTACTTCCCCAGGAACGGAG
Source organism: Paulinella micropora (assembly GCA_019918135.1). Classification (NCBI taxonomy): domain Eukaryota; phylum Cercozoa; class Imbricatea; order Euglyphida; family Paulinellidae; genus Paulinella; species Paulinella micropora. The sequence continues at coordinate 30,144 of WBZZ01000260.1, forward strand.
ATCTGTGCCCTCAGCGACCCCCCCTCCGTGGTCGCCGAACTGCTTCCAGCGGCTCACGCACCCAACAGCCGCCCAGCACTCGCTTCTTGTTCCGATGGGCAGGGGATGGCGGACCACGCCCGCCACCGATTTATCCACCACTCCACCCGCCGGACATTTGGCGAATGCACTCGGTGTTCCACGGAGTCGAGGCCCCCACTGACTGCATCATCCCGGCCTTTTACCCGCGGTTTGTTAACGCTATGAATAGGGGAGCACTCAAGGACGAGGCCCCCATGCCCGAGGACATCAACAAGCAGTGCCCCAAGCTTCCTGACCCTCCAGACCAGCCTTTCCTAGGATGGCAAGGGCACCTGCACCTGATCAAGGAGGACCGCCGCGACGGACTTATGGTGCTTCACTGGATTCGAGCCTGCAGAGCACTGGGCATCGGCATAAACCCTCGCATCCCTCCCGGACATGTTAGTGACTCTTCATGGCCAGAAGGGCGACAGCAGCAATCCGATGCGGAGCACAGCCTCGCCCAATTCAGGGAGGCATATGACGTTCCCCCAGCCCGTATCGAATGGGACGCTCTGGAAATCCCAGTTGTTATCTCCGTCACTAACTTTCTCACCAAGGAAACGGTCGCTCCGGGGACAGTAGACCAAGCCATCGCCCTAGTCAAGAAGAATTGGGCGTCCTACAACTTATGGAAGCTTCGACAGAGGTGTTCGGAAGACGCAAATAAACTAAAGGCTGCGCCCCGTTTTGGCCTAACATGGGGGATCCGTTCTGAAATACGCAAGCCTTTCCAGGCCATCACCAACCAGTTCCTCCAACCCAACGGCGGCCTCTCGGTGAGGGAGGTAGCCATCGTACTAAAATGCCAGCTCGATGTCTGGCCCACCCCGGCTAGAATTAGCACTGTGATCTCCAAGGGCGCCACCTCGACCTCCTGCCCCTATGGCTGCAAGGTCACTGGAAGCATCAGCCACTATTTGCTATCCAAATCCTCCTTCCACTCGGAGGCCCTCAAGTCTCTCCTGGATCAGCGGCACTCCAAATGCAGGCAGTGGATCCGAAGCTGCTTGGAGCGTTTAGATAACGACGATGGCATAGCTCCGGATCGCAAGGTCTTCGTTATAGGGGAGGAGGGTGCTTTCCCCCGACCGAGGCAAGATAGTCCCCCCCCGTCCGTTGACGAGGTTCTCCCCGTCCCGGAGGGAGCTCCCCCCCCTTCTGATCAGGCCCCCCCCTCTGCCTTCGCTCACCCCGCCGCGCAGGTAATGGTAGACATGGCGGGACCGGGGTTCTCCCACAAGATAGATCTCCTGGTCACTGCCACCCGTAGATCGAACCACGTTACGCTGGTAGACTACACTACCCGGGAGGATCAATGGCTGGTACGCGAAGATGACTCTTGTCTCCCCACGAGACAGTCGCCAGAGGAGCGGCGGGATACCTGGGACCGAGATGGCCACAGGATTTCCCCCCCTTACCGACCGAAGGACCCAAACGCGTTTCGGGGAGAAGACCCGCCCAACACCTGGCCAGCTATCCCTTGGAAATCCCGACAGGCATGGGGTTATAATCCGAGGGCCATCTATGACCACCGGTACCTCCCACTCGAAGAAGCGATCCAAATGCAGTCCATTGGAGGCCGACCTATGACTACCAACCTGCTAGTTATCGCTATGGGCGCTAGAGGCTACATCTCCCAGACCTCTTTCGACGATCTGTGCCTCCATTTTTCCAAGAACATCGCGCAACGGATCTACCAGGGCCTTACAAAGATCTGCCACGAGCACATCATCCAGTCATGGAACTTCCTTCACCACTTCCCTGCGGGAGCCCCCCGGACCCTCCCTTCCGCCCCCCCCAGTAGGTGGGCTTGCTCCGTCGTCGTGCCTCTTCCCCCTTGATGTCCGGTCCAGAGGCGGGAGGAGGGCAGAGAGTCGCAAAAGGGTGTCCTCAAGGGGCCCAAGGAGTCCCACCGAAGCAGAGTCCTAGGGGAGACGCAAGTCCAACGCACCGATCCCGTAGATGTGGGAGAAGAGGGTCTCCTGTGGCCAGCTTAGCCTACCAGCAAGTCAGACGACCCACTGGCACACCAGCCCGCCTATGGAGTCTCCTTTCCTCTCACCCTGGACTCCCCATCGACTCCCACCATTCCTCGGGGCCACGGAACCAAAGGGGCCTAACCCTGGCTTTAGATTTGAATTCCTCTCCCCCCCCATCCAGCCTTCCGCTCATCTCTTTCTCCCGACCGAGCCTCCGCCCGCTCAGAGTCACTGGGAAGGTACTCCGCCCTGTCTGTGTCTCCCCTTTCAGGGATTTGCATGGCCATGGGAAAGAAGGGCACGTGAAGGTTAGGCTTTTCATCTTCTTCTGACTTCTCTCTCTCGAAGGGCTTGGTTAAAATTTTCAAACTCAGCGGCCAGGAAGTTTTTCTGGTCAACGGTGGGGACGGTTCCATGGGGGGACGGACGGACCAGGCTCGAGCTATCCTTCTAGCCTTGGACCACGTTTCCCTGCAGGACCCCTCTTTTCTTCGATGCAGATGGATCCCCGTGGGCCGGATCGAGGTAGGATTGGTGTCCCTGCGACGTTCCGCACTTGATGTGGCCCTGGATGGGAGTCCCGCTTCGGTCTGGACGAGGATGCCTAGCGGATACGGGACGATTTGGGAGTTGCGTCTCGATGGAGATTCCTCCCGGGATGATTTGACTTTTACCTGTCGGGGGCTAGGTTTCCTTGCAGGCAGTTAGGGTGATGATGGCGGTGGGGTCCCCCCCCTTTTTTTTTTTTTTTTTTTTGTTGTTGTTGTTGTTTGTCCTCTTCTCTTCTCTCTCCTCTTCTCTTTTCTCTACGACGTGCATCTGTGTCTTCGGATCGTTTGCGCACAGACCCTAGCGGGCTGCCACGCTCAAGGCCCAATGCTCCCCCTTCCATCAAACCCGCGTTTTCGTCGGTGTCCCTGATGTTGGTGGTCGTAGTGCCGGCACCCTGCAACCGCTACGGGTTTGGGTGGGAATACTGTCTTTCTCATTGTACAATAATGTTTGCAAAATCAATAAAAAAAAAAAAAAAGGCGTTGGGCGGCTGGGGGGCACGTTGGTCGCCATTTATTCGAGGTTAGTCTCGGACGATCGTCCCGGCACCGTCCCGTCCTCTGTTTTGACTCGGAAGGGGACAGACTTCGTTGACCACTCAGGGACTTCGTTCTAGATTCTTGTTTGCATCAGCCATCGTATTATTACTGTCGCCTGTATACTTTTTCATATACGTCAAACTTTTTTATATAGGTTAAAGTTTTTTTACATAAGTCTAACTTGCTTTTTCCGGCAATGGTTAAAAAGAAAAAAAAAAAAAAATCAGATTATTATTGCTGTTGACATTCAAGACAACAAAAAAAAATTGATTTTTCTGTTTTGGTTGGAATTTCAGTTTTGGTTGGAATTTTGATTTTGAGTGAAAATTTGAATTTTTCAAATTAACTGCTATATTCGTCCGCAAAATATCGTAAATTTTCGCGAAATGTTACAGTTAAATTTGAAAATTTGAATTTTTGTCACAAAAATGAAAAACTGTCACAAAAATGAAAATCTGACACAAAAATGAAAAACTAATTTTTGTTGTCTTGAATGTCAACAGCAATATTATTTTTCGAAAAATTTATTTATTTATTTATGAATATTTATTTTTTTATTTATTTTCAACAGTGGGTGACGGTTACGTTTAAGTTTTATTAATAAATTGTTTTGATTTTCAAAAATATTGTATTTAATAAATCATTGATAATAATATTACTATTGCTGTTGACATTCAAGACAACAACAAAAATTAGTTTTTCATTTTTGTGTCAGATTTTCATTTTTGTGACAGTTTTTCATTTTTGTGACAAAAATTCAAATTTTCAAATTTAACGGTAACATTTCGCGAAAATTTACGATATTTTGCGGACGAATATAGCCGTTAATTTGAAAAATTCAAATTTTCACCCAAAATCAAAATTCCAACCAAAACTGAAATTCCAACCAAAACAGAAAAATCAATTTTTTTTGTTGTCTTGAATGTCAACAGCAATATAATGTTCAAGTAATATTATATTAAATAATAATAATACTACGTGACTTATTAGTAATTTATTTATATATATTATTAATATTAATATTATTCTTAATATTTATTAATATTAATATTATTCTTAATATTAATATTAATAATTACATAAGAAAAAAAAAATGAGAAAGGCCCCATCCTCGCCCTTCCCTGTGGCACACATCCACGCCACCGTATGTACATGCCTCCAAGTTTAAACTTAAAATGGTGTCACAGCTTATTAATACCAAACACACTCTCGTGCTCTATCTCACTTTCTCTCTTCATCCCTCCCTGTCTCCCTTTCTCTTGCTCTACCTCCCTTTCTCTCTTCACCCCCCATTATTACTTACTTAAACGAATATTACTAAAGCAATAAAGCTACGGCATGAAAGAGTGCTACCCTACGTCTCCTGTGGAGTTCGGCTATATAGCTACTCTATGGACAGGCAGTTGCTACTGTTCGACCTCCCCCCCGCCCTCGGGATCGCCCTCATTACGAGGCGCAGTGAAAAATGTAACTTAAATATGGTAAGGGGTAATAGGTAAATAATAATAAAGGAAATAACTTGAAAAAACTATGACGAGCAGAAAACCGAAAGAAAATAAAGAAGAAAACAAATAGAAACATAAAGGTCAGAGGAATAAAAAAGAGAAGAGAAAAAATAGAAAAGAACGAGGAGAGAAAGGACGAGAAGAGAAAAGACGAAAAAAAGCTAACTAACCAACAACAGAAAACGATCCCACGGAGGGGGGTAGAAAGTCCCACGGTTC